>JAUJYV010000836.1:0-26839 GCA_033995625.1 Ophyiulus pilosus
TGACAATTTGGCCCTAATAAATGGCTGCCCAGATTAACCGGTGTCCAGATAAAGCGGAATCCACTGTATATGCAAATTCTCTTATTCCCAACTTCCCGTCCTTACTGGCGTCTTAACGCCCCCCTAATTTCATTCAATTACACTTCTTTCAGCTTACATTATTTCAATTATATATTAAAAGCTTCTTTATTCTCTATTCAATTGCTATTTCATTAAATTATACATATAACGTCTTTGTTGGTTAGCTATTGAAAACTATCTCAATTACTGCAAATTATTTCCCCAATTCAGTGATCACAAAACTTCAAATTTGATCATGAAATTTCCGGGAACCCAAGGGCATTTGCTAATAACACTGTTTGGATTTTGGCACAAGAGTTCGGCACAAGAGAATTGGATTACCAAAAATACATTTTAGAATACTAATCAAAATTGTAATTTAGAGCCAATATTTTTTTTTGTCATGTGGAAAACCCGTGCTTTTCAACCGGTGTCTCGTAAAGAGCTTACAGGTATGGATTTACCTTCTATATACTAATTGTAAATAAAAAATATTAGAATTGTTCATTATAGAGCAGATTATTTTATGAAATAAAACCACCTAAAACAAACTTTTGAATCCATATTCAGTGTGCCGCGGGAAGTTTAGCATCATTTTATGTGCCGTGAGTTGAAAATGGTTGAAAAATTGTGTGCTAATGCTCATGACCAAAAAATGAAAATTGAACAATGCTAATTTTCATGTCAAACCAACCTGATATTAAAATTGAAAAGACTTTTGGAAACAATGCAAAATTGTACTTTTTTTTCTCTCTCATACTCTTTCATTCTGTTTTTCTTTTCCTTCCTCACTCATTCAGGGATAAAAGCTGTAAGTTGCAAAGTTATACCCATGTATTGGCTTCAATTTCCAAACTAAAACGCTTTTGCCGAATGTTTCTGTTTGATTAAAATTTCGAGAACGCCATTTCCGAAACAGCAACCTATAACATTTTAGTACAAATTTCCGCCACGTTTCTTCGAGTGGAAAGTTTACATTTGTCATATTTGCATAATATTTTCCACACAAGAGTCGCATAATGGCATGCGAGTGAATAGCAACAGTTCCATCTCACATGCGAGCATATATACAGGTACAGAAGAAGAAAAAAAATTATCCCTATATAAATTGAAGAAAAAAACAACATTGGAGAAACGTGAATGTGCAACCCATTTCGTTTTTATGTAAATTATATATGTTGTAAAAGCATTCACTCATGTGCAACTAGCAGACTTAATTCTTTGAGTCACAAAATGGCTACATATTTGATACAATAAGGTCCTGGGGAAGTGCAAAGTAACCTGCTAGGCTTACTGGTGACACACCAACTGGTACACAAAAACTGGTGGACAAAAGCCTAGGCCTGCAAGTACGCCATCTTAAATCCATTTTGAAATTTCACCATAATTTGTTTAGACAATCTCTGCACGCACGCCATGTGGCTAATCGGTTAATCGTTGTTTTCTCAGCAATGCCAGTGGGTCCCAAAGGATTATTTGCATCTGAATCTGACGTAGGACAATGCGTGCGATCACCACATTACGCTCATGAGCACAACTAAATACAATTATACGAAATAACATTTGCTACTGCACTCACATTTCGAGGATTTCTAGAAGCATTAGCCCTGAGGAATTTCAGCGGCGACCTTTCAATAATACAAGTCGCTGAAACATTTGCAATAGTTATCTGGAAGGAGGTCGTAAGGTTATCGGAAAGAGGTTTACGGCGCAGTCAGCTGGTCAGCGCAAAATGAATTCTGAAACTTAGGTTATAATGCGAAACACGAATAAAGCCCTTCTTTTGAACACATTTTCAAATTCCTCCCCTATTCCTCTTTCATTTCAAATATACCACTACAGTCGTTTGCTGTAAGAGACATGTGGCGCCACCACTACGTTACGACGTTTTCCTATTGCTCTTGTCGCTTTAGGTCCAGAAAAGGCGCTGTAATTGGCCAAAAACATCCCACAATCAATACTGTAAGGACTCTCTTTCAATTAAGCTGCAATTTTTTGTGTGTTTTCCACGCGTGTACCTTGTATATAAGCCACGCTTCTTAATTAAGGGATTTTCCCTACTAGCCCAAGCAAGATGTCAGCAATGATTAACCGATGTCAGTTATTGGGGAATATAACTTAGGTCCTACACTCAAATGTGCACAAAATAATCACCTAAATGTCATAGATTCTACAAGACCAATCTTGACATCGGAAAATTCAGCAGCAAAACGTGCGGCGCTTCATACAAGCGACTTCTTAAATAATTAAGGGATTTTCCCTACTAACATTGCAATTCAGTATTGGAACCGATATCGGTTATTGGGGAAATATACTTGTAGATCCTACACTTAAAAGTGCACAAAAGAATGAGCTAAATGCCACAGATTCTGCAATACGAATCTCGACATAAGAACATTTAGCAGTAAAACCTGCGGCGCTGCATATAAGCGATAGTGGCGCCCTCTGCGATTTGCGTGAAATATAAAGGCCGTTCAAATTGAAGTTACCCATAATTATTAACTAAGGATGCGAGAATAGCCACTTTTCTGGTTATTGTTAATTAAACCAATATGCAACAAAGCGCAACAGCATCAAATGAAATGCAGCTCCCGCATAGCAAATTTATCTTGGCCATACGAAGGTAATTTGTATAGTAAACTTAATTAAGATGTGTCATATATACGCTAAATAGTAAAATCGCATCACCTACGGCATACATATGAACAATATATGCGCAATTATAACGGCGAAATTGAGCCTTAATCAAAGCAAATCTGCGTGCGGTAATCCTGGCAATATGAATACCTATTTAGGATTTTTTTATGATTCAGAGGCGAAAGGGTTATGTTGTTTATGTGTGCAATCACGACATGTTTATATTGCGGTGATAAATCTAGAGGGAAAAAATCCAATGCGCTGAATGATAGCATCCAAAGTTTAATCACTGCAATTATTTGTCCATAACGCAGCTAATGTCATTGGAAATGGCAGTCTCCAGGGTCGGTTTTCCACCGACCTATCTAGAGTGCCTTAGTTTGAACGCTCATATAAATGTATTTCGCTTTTATATATAGCAAACAAAATATAGAATCAAACCATATTGCCACATCCACATGTTGCAGTCATCCTTGAGTAATAAGTAAGATCTCAGTTCTAAGATCTCGTATAATGGACAATGGCGGTTTTGAATTTGTATGCCTGTTTTTTTATCCTCCATTATATGGATTATAAATCAACCCTCGAGTGTGTACGTTTTTGGAATCAGTAGGATGATACTCACAATATGCAAATCCTTTAGGGAAAACATATTACTAAAAACATTTTCAAAGTAGTTTTTTTAGAGAAAAAAAAAATCAAGACTATATGAGAAACTACCTTTTACAGCAAACATTTTTTGTAACTTTAGGGGGGAAATGTCCACGGGATGAATGTTACCCACCGCTAATGTAGATTAAATCGAAATACCCTCTGACTAAAAGTAATTTTTTTTCATGTATGCACTCTTGCATTTTAGCATGATTAAAATATGTTTTTCGTGAATTGGGAATAGATTTTTTTATGGTATATCAATTTTCATTGCACGTAACTTATTAAACATTCATTTCTGTAGATAATTTAGATAAAATAGATTTTAATTAAATGAAACGCCTTTTCTGGTATAAAAAATACATATTTTCAAAAAATGTTTTCTGGGTGGATAAATGCATTTTCCTCAATAACAAAATACTTTATTTAATTGGAAAAAGTTGTTTTCGCACAAAAACAAAACATGTCTGATATTCATATAAACTACGAACCCATTTCTTAACTTTATTTGAAAAATCACATACATAGGCTTTGTACCGAATTGCATCAAAGTTTCCTTAAACGTAGGCAATCACTACATACTGAAGTGCTATGCGTGATTGCCTACCTTTGAATTTAAGGGGCGCACCTTAGGCTTTCATGGATTTGAAAAACCGGTTTCATGTACGATATAACTGAGTTGTTTATAATATCAATTTTAAACAATTCGGGTATTGATGGGTGTAAGGGCTCTGATCTGTCGTGCAGCTTCAAGTGTTCTGAAGAGGTTTGCAGCAGACTCTTGATGTCCGCCTTAATGGACGACCCCCGCGGGCTATTATTGTTCTGATATCCTTTCGCAAATTGCTAGTTTATGCTTTTTGTACGACGAAAAGTGCTTTCCTATTTTATGAAAGTTGCGGCGCAACGCAGCATCCGTACATATAAATACGGCGATGATATTGCGTGAATGGTAGCGATGAAACATCGTCATCATCATTCATACGATGGCGTCTCACAGATTCCTATAGTGCGAATGAGATAAATGCATGCACCTCCTGCACAAAATAAAAAAGGGGGAAAAGTGAAATTAATATCGGTTGCATTCAAATTCAGATGGGAATAATTTCACTTTGCGCAAATTCCGCTTTTATTGAATCTGAAGTTGCGATGAAAACCAGCTTCTGCATTGCCTTTGCGCAACACGCAACGCAAGCCACTCCAACGAGAAAAAGAACGACGAACGCTCGCCAATTTATGGCGAAGATTTAGATCAAGAAGGGTCTGAAAACCGGATTTTCTTTTCAACGCCAACTAACCCCTGCCACGTTCCTAAACGCATAAATCTTCCAATATTCATCGGCTTTCAGAGCTATGAATGTTTAGGCCTACGCCAATGGGATATGTTCGGGTCAACGACGTCTCGGATTAGATGAAATTATAGAAAATAGAGACCTCTAAATTATGACTTTGGTCATTTGTGATTATCAAGTTTGTTTTTTTCTTAATGCCAATTTTCGGAATTTACGAAATGTACTACATGTATAGAAAGAATGGAAAAATGTTCGTTTAATGCGTGCCATAAATGCGTGAAAGTATATGGATACTTATGCGTAAAATAGTGTAATAAAACACTTGAAATACAGTACAAGCTAGTAAAACGTCGCTCTTATCAGTAAGTATTCATTTTAAGCTTTCAATCCCTGTGAAAATGGGGTTTCTATTGCGTCTCATTGGTGCAATAGACACGAGACTTCCTTATGCCACGATTGATTTAGACACATTTCTTGAAAATCCAAGCCGTATATTATAAAAAATGGTTGTTAAAGATGTTCAGAATATCGACAATTCCATGTAGTGCTCACAAACGGAATTACCTTTTCCTAATTAAATGTTTTCCTAAAACAGTTTAAAAGTTTTTCTAACATATGTACCATTTGGAATAAATATCCCTATTCGCTGTATTGTTATAAATCACAAGTTAAAATATGTGATAAGTATATAATTTGTTTTGACGCCGTTGTGCTAAAATTGCACGAAAAACTGGATGACTTTGTAAGTATAAATTATGTCACCCATTGTCAAAATATAGAAAAATTGCATTTCAAGACATTTTTGAAAGTATAAAAATACATGGAATTCATAATAGATGTCATTGATGGTTTTAATTAAAACTGCCGCGAAATAATTATATTAAGTTGCATGGAATTCATCAAAGATGGCACTGATGGTTTTTAGATTAAACCTACCGAAAAATAACAACAAAATAATTTGTTTTGAAAACATGCTTAACATAAATACTATATTGTTTATACCAGTAATTATTTTTTTTCAACTTTTGCTTACCAAATTCTGTCATATCCAACTTAAGAATGGATGGACACTGGTAATGCGTGCAGCTGAATTAGCAATAATCCCTCACCAATGCATTTTAACACATGGCCGCGTCCTTTTAATCCAATCTTCACGCGTAGTTATTGAATCGCTTGAAGATTGGAATGAAAAGACGCGGCCATGTTGAAAATATGAAGCCAAAGACTCGTACGCCACCAGTGGGCACTGAATCGGAATAATGCAAATTGCTAACCCCAGCAGGCACCAGGCCGGACATTTTTTATTCCAAAATATTGATTACACTCGGAAGGGGTAGAGCCCTAACCCAAGCTCAGTTACCTAGCAACGGTCTCGAGTTACACTTTGAAAAAATAATGTGACTCGGGACAAAAGCCATCTTGTTCTCAAATACATCGGTCTTACGACACATTATAAATCTCCATTGAAATGCACTTTTTTGAACGCTGGAGATCCCAGTCACCACAGCATTCACTTTTTTTTTCATCTCGTCTTTTATAAAATTGCATCTTTTCTTTGGGCAAAAAGACAAAACGTTTACTTGTTCTATTTAGGTCCAAGCATCGAAAGACGAAAAGGGAATAAAGGAAATACGCGTCTTATGCAGGTGACGTTGAAGAGGAAAAATAGTGAAATGATGATTGCATCTTTTTCGCAAGAACGCAAATGGTGCCCGGGAAAAAAAAAGATGGAGGAAGGAGGGGGTAAAAGCAGGGAAAAAAAAAACACAGTTGTAATGGCGATGTGGTGGAAATGGTTATTTTTGCGCCTGAACAGTTTTACGGGCAAAATAAAGAAGAAAGAGTGCGCCACGCAGAAGCATTGCCTCCATCTTGGAAGGCTATTTTAGCTGTTCCATAGAAGAAAAAAATCCAATTATTATTTATATCCACGCATTATTTGATATATTCAAGGCAAATTCGCTAACGTCGGCGAAATTAGGACTGCTGAGGGGGTCCAAGAAAGCTCGCTCTCATCCGCTCTAAATCGGGATTGGCACATTTCAAAAACCTATATCCTAATTTCCATCAGCCCTTTCATTTAAAAAGGCTGACAATTTCAGTTTTAAAATAGCCCTTATGCGGCGTTCTGCGAAGTACGTACCATGCAAGTTAGTTGATTAAAGTTGCTCTAAATACATGTAAATTTTTAAAGTTTGACGTCATCTGGATGACGTTTTAGAAACCTGGCTCTATACTTCTATTAATGGTACTGGCTATGACCCCCCTACCATATGGCATTTATTTGCTAACTTTAGTTTACTGAGATGAATTGAATTGAATACTTCAGCTAGTAGAGTACCGAAAAATGTGGATGCTTAGGGACAATTTCTGGTGTATTTTTAAATTCTGAAAAAGTGTTCAAACTGATCAGATTCAATAACAAATCTATTGTTTTATATATATTGTTCCTGGAAGTTAGTGTCATGGGACAACTAGATTACAACGGTAACTAGGTAATATTTCAAGTCACTTGTTCTTCTACGAAAACACGTAACCGACGATATTCGATACACGTTTAAAGTGCAAATGTATGCCATAGTCACCCTGTTTACATCTGAAAACCGGATTTAGCATACAAGTATTTTTGAATCTCCTGTGGTGAATCGAAATTCCTGTTAGTGTTGTGGCACGGCTCAGACGCTTTAGCTGCCAAATGCTCCTTTATTTACCGTAAAGGCTAACCTTAATAGGCCATTAATTCTGGCTGAATAATCACAAAATAGTAGAGGAAGAAGCCCAAGTGTGATATCACTAAACGAATCTCAGTTGATTCCAGAAAGATTCGAATTTCCCCGCCATCATTTCCACTATAAAAAAAGTGAGTATGCCATATAAATGCACAAAATATACTGTATAGTATCTTCCCTATCACCATTGATCGCTTTACATATGACACTATACGATTACAATAAATGATAAACAAATTATTGTATATTTGTTAACAATATAAACCACGATACATATGTATATGTTATTTTTCGTATATGGATGGTTTTGATTCTATCCACGTTTGGTTTTTTACAATACCGTTGTCCATATATGGCTCTCCCTTAGCAATATTCATTTCACTGTAAATTAAGAAAGCTTCAAACAGTTCTCGTACGTATTTTGCGTGCTGTTTTTTATATTTTCGTTGTTGGCTTAGCAACTTCGGAATTCGCACATATTTCGGTTAGACAAAAGGGAACTAAAGTTGAATTGGGATGAACAGTAACGTAATTTGCTCAGCATTGATTTGGCGCATTCTCAAACAATGTATTTTCTTGAACAAGTCTATACATCACATTCTGTTCAGATTGTACCCCCGACCTTAAACACAATAGCCTGTTTACGCAATTGTGACAATATTAGCAGGGAGTCACATGATACATCTTAGAAGGGAGTCACGTGATTTAACTTAGCAGCAGTCACTTGATACATTTTAGCGGTAAAGACTTGTTAGACCGCAATGTTATTCAAGAAGGCGGACAGCTCAGGTCAGTTATGTTTTTTCTAATACATTTGTGTTCGTTTTAAACCGATTCAGTTTACTTAAAGCGACACTAGAAAACTAAAATATACTACGAATATAATTTAAAATACATTTTTATATTATGTTAGTATAATTTGTTTTTGCATCCCCTTTGTTTAAATACATTTCGGTGGAAATTTGTAGGATAGTTTTGACTATCGCTTTTGGAGATTATCAAATTAGTACACATACAAAAGATGCAGACATCAATATTCGCGTGGATATGATATGATTTTGGTGTTCATGATTTTAATTACTAGTGGTTAACTAGAGAAAATCAACTTTCCATGAGATAAGTTCAAGTTTTTCGTTAAATTCACTCCTGAAAACTAAATTTGTATTTTGGTGGACATATATTCTTTGAATCATTCAACAAAATACCATCCGTGACATAACTCTGTAATAACATCTGTAGTACCTTAACACATGGTAGCTCATAAATAATTGAGATATTACGATAGAACCTATAAAATGTAACTGGTTTGACTAGTTTTGGAAGTCTATATAAGACACCGTCAAAGAAACTTCCTGTACGCGTGTAAGCCATTTTTGACATGTACTAGCGATAAAACCAGAATTTTAAATTGGATAAATGATATTTTTCAGTAAAACGCCCAACAAAAAATCATTTTTTTAAATCGATTTTTATTTTCCAAATACACTGGAAGCATACATACAGTATACACTAAAATATTTAGTTGGGTGTCGTACAGGTACTTGCATACAGATGCACTTATTTCACGCGCCATGAAATCTACTTTCATTTTTTTCGAACAGTCTTCCCATGGCACCATGCAAACGCGATTTCATCTGAAAAAGTTGATCACGTCGCTTCAACGTTGTTTCATTGGTCCATGCCCAAAAGCATTGTTATTGATTTCTTAGGAAAATCACGAAGCAGAAGAATTACGTAAAAACTTAGCCCAACCAATGTTTGGACGGTCCATGCTTGGATAGACAAAAACAACAACATGTTCGACATTGGGAAGGAAACCATTGCACAACATACAGGTCGTGTTAACCAAGATTAATTTAAAAAAACAACATCCACTTTCATTTAATGGTTGGGAAGATCGTGAAATTATGCGATTTTCGATGTAATTGACAGTATATATACACCCAGTAATAAACCATCGAAAACAATTACCTTTTGTTTTAAAACTTGTCTTTGTTCCCGGTTGCCTGCCCGCTGAATCCAGATCTGCGTACAATGGTTTCCAGTAATTTAAAGCATGCGTGTAATTAAATGCGGAAGACTTGCAGACAAAGGGCTAAAACCGTATACACTTTCGGGGAGACCATGATTAATGGGCTTTAGATTGAGGAAATCCTTATTAAGTTTGCCCGGATTTATGTGCGTATACTGAAAAACACGAGTAAAATACTTTTGTCTAATGAATTTTCCTATAGCATTAGAAACAGGTTTCACATGTTATTGTATCGAAACAACAGTATAAACAACAGACATTCTTTTTAGGAACGCAAAGTGTTACCGTTTGCAATTGGCGCCACTATACAATTAATTGTATCTGCAATTGTGTTACATCCCACAGGATGTAAAGTTATTTGGTTGGTTATTTGTACAGGTCCTGGATATTAGTTTTGAATATTTTACTTTTATTCCTTTGAAAAACATTTTCGGATATAGTACAAATGTTGGTAATTCATTTGGTCTTATTATGCTTAAGGAGCCATTAAAAATTAGGTTCCTTCAAAAATGACGTCATTCAAATTTATTTAAAAATTAACCCCTTCTTCAAACAACATCCCCGTCTTGTGTCACCAGCCCTTGCTTGAAGGAACCTTACTCATTTGCCTTGATAAACGACTGGCCCTAATATTTAATAGTTCCATTCAACAGAGAAAACTATTTGTCAATGTCTGCCATATTGAAGTTTGCATAAAATCTTCAATGTCAGCATTTTAATGCAAGTTAGTATACATTATGGGAATGTACCAAAATGCATAAGCGCCTATAACAACTAACATGTTTTAAAACATTTCCTCTATTGCCAAGAGACCAAAAAGGGGAAAAATCTATATAATCAATAGACGAAGATTGAATTCAACTGCATGGGTGCCCTACAGTCAGCACAGAAGTGCCATATGGTAAAATCCACATAGCCAAATTTTTGTTTTTCTACAGGCGGGTTATTTCGACTCAATGGACACGCAACATGATCGTTAAATTGAGTTTCTGATAGCTTAAGGATATCTTTTGAAAGTGAATACCATAGTCGAAATACATTTAAGAAAAAGACCCAATAGCATGCTCGGAGCTCCGTCAAGGGATTTGAATTCTACGTTCGACAGTCACGATGGTTACATTTAAAAATGCCCTTCACCAATTTTGAATTTCACTACAAATTAAACATGCCGTGATGCTCTACATACACACATCGTCGAACATTCTCCATACGAGTCACGATGTGTATACAGTGTCCTCGCCCTCGTCCGACGAATATTTGACATTCGGGCCAATGTCGGTTTATGTCCTTACCAAAGGACGCTCGTGTCCTTACTCGAGAGATGTAGCTAGCATAATAGTAGAGCACAAGGAATAAATGTCTTCTAGTCCAAAGCACTTCAACAAAACTCCAGAATTTAGTTGACATGTACGTGAATTTGGTTCATGCACTTTAACCTCTGTCGTATGCATTGCAGCCGTCCTTAATTCCATTGATATTGAATGGAATACGCATAAGGTTTGTTATTTGCATTTCAAACTGCCGACCTTCTGTCCCTTGGGGTTTTTAAACATTATTATTTCAACGTAACATGAAACAGGATTCTAGTTTCCCAAATTCCATTTTGTACTTCGCGTAGGAACAAGTGAGGGAAACAAAGTTACAACGCATCAAAATTCGTAGATTTACATGCAAACATGGCAACGTATGCACCGAAGCTCATGCACTTTATATATCATTTTTAAAATAAATTTGCAAAACAAATATGCACACGTACAACAACAACACAATATAGTTTATGACTATAAAATAGCGACAAACTCTTATGGTCCGTTGAACCAAGCTGAAAGACATCCGCAATGTTTCGTTAACCGACCATTAGGACCGAGTGCAAACGCGTAATTGACAATAAACTATCGTAATGAGACATTAAGCTTAATTCAAAAACTTATCATTAGATCGTTAATGGATTATTAAGGGAAAAAGCTATTGGACATAGCGGTCCATTAGGCCCGAGTGCAAACGCGTAATTGACAAACTATCGTAATGAGACATTAAGCTAATTAATTCAAAAACTTATCATTAGATCGTTAATGGATTATTAAGGGAAAAAGCTATTGGACATAGCGGTCCATTAGAAAATTCGGTTTGCAAATCGAAAAACCATTAAAGGCAGATACAGTGTATAACTTACCATTATTTATAATTGAACATTTGGCAATGGGCTATCATCTCATACGCATTAAGTTTAATTTCCAAACTTTTCATTACATCCTTAATTAAGGGAAAAAGTTATGCAGCCGTCTATAGTTCATTCCATTTGCAAAACGTAAAATTTCAATGTGTTTTATACCAAATATAGCATAGGAACCTTCTTACTCTTACGCGAAGGAATTTTCACATCTAGCTTTAAACTGTTTATCGGATTTTTGAAAAATTTCATTGGGGCCAGACCCTGCCAGAAGCAAAATCTAACCTTTGCATGCCGCGAGGAAGGAGGTAATTCCCTTTAATCCACCGTTAACATCAACAGAGGATTTGGAGCTTCCATATTCGATACACCTTTAGTGATAAAACGCAAATTATTTGAAGGCAAAGCGGATGACGAAAACGTGAGAATTCCTCTATGTATAAAATAAACACCATGCCTGCATATCTCAAAATTTGCAATAGCAGCTTAGGCATCCAAGGTTTGGAGAATAATCAATTGAAATTGAATTTTCCAACAACAATATTGTTGTTGTGGAATTTGAAGAGTAACCTGGTAATCGCGTTTATTTTGATTACAGTCTTAAAATCTAAACATATGCGAGTGCTTCGAAAGACAGAACTGTCTTGTAATTATTTTCTAACCTGGGATAGTCATTGCAAATCAAGAGATGTATATCATCATTTCTAATTTTACAAATACTTTGCTATGGGAACTTGAACATAGACCCAATATACCGAAATGAAAGAAATTCAAATGTTTCCATGTGTTTAGATATTAATTAAGAAAATTACAGTTAATAATGCACATTTAAACATAATATAATCTTATAAAGGTAGTGCATTTATTATTAACTCAAAAATGTACTACTGAAATGCTTATTAATATATGATATTGTTTATATTAAGCAAATAAACAAATTCTCATCCGAAGGCAATTATTCCCAGAGCTTGATAGAACTCATGCAAATATTTATAAATCTAAATAATTCCCAATGACAATGTTATGTCAGCATCCAATTTAACTCGTAAAGAAAAGTTTGTTTTACATTCCATTTATATTCAGCAGTGAGATTTCTTAGTTTGCAAGTATAATGTTGTTTCCGAGTAAATGCTCATTGCCTTAGCTCAAAAGTTGCTCAAGGGAATTAACTCAAATTTGTATTCGATACGAAGATTTACTACAAAAAATACTAATTCTAGGAACAATGAAGGAATAGTCAGAAATATGTCTGCAATGTATGACAACCACAGAAACGTTCATAATACATACATGAGCAGGTGGACTACACTTTAAAATGCGTTATGTATAATTCCCTATACGAGTAATGGGGAACTGGCAGACAGTGGCAAGGGCCAATAGGAACGTTAGCTTAAAAAAAAAGAGTGCAATTGTAAAAAGGAAGCTGGCCATTTTTCTTGGTCTTTTTATGACTGTTTTGAGATGGAAATTGTTTGAAACTGCGGGATGCACAAGTGCATGCAAACAGAACTACCCGCACAACGCGAGGTTTTATGTTTCCATGACAATTGAATACAAAATCTTATGTTAAAAAAGTCTCTTTTCCCTTCATGGTAGCTAAATGAATTTTTTTTTTTAAAGTAATGGTCCTGCAGTTCCCATTTACATCTAAATTCAGTCCAAGACGATTCCGCGTCGGATTTTCCGACATTTAAGCCATATAAATGTGACACATTTAAATACGACAGCAATAAATTCATTTGTTTAAATCCTCAGATTTATAGAGGGATTTACATTCAATTTGAATCTGTCTATTGTAAATTGCAGGTGCAGGCATTTCGGTTAGGCTGGAATAATTACGGTTAAGCCAAGCAATGTTATTAATCAAGTTTCCAAAAAAATAATAACATTTTTTTTTTATAGGTCTCTCTGTGGATTTATGAAATTAAAAAGAGGCCAACCCAATCAATCTCCACCATTCTGACGACAATGCATTCAAGATTGTATTTCCCTTTTCTAATATTGTTCAACATTTGGCTTTTATATCCACCGGGGTAAGTAGACGAAATGGTTGTTTTTTAGCATTTACAGTAAATGGAGTATTGCTATTGCATGTGCAACATCTTAGTAACTTACTCTTATAAGCCTCTTAACATGTGTTCAAATAGACTAATATAAACAATTTATAAAAAACCCAAAATGAGGGAAAAATGACACAATGACAGTACGTTGACTTGATTAACTCTTGCAGTTTTTTAGGTAAAGTACAGGGAAGCTTAACATTGATGTGCATATGTATAACAAATTTTCAAAATTCCAACGCCATCTATGATACACTTCCTGCAACTGCTGATCAAATAGGATTTTTGTGTGATAAAATTGTGTTTAACTTGAATTTTATGGGTTAATAAAAATTGCATGATGATGAAATAGCATAATGCGTCTCGAATACATATTTAATTCAGTAAATTAAACACAGATGGCAAAGCCTAAGTAAAAGTTCGAGTGCATTATTGATTATTAATTTGGGCCTATTTATGTCGTCTTGGAAAAATATTTGACTAGTTTTGAACCCACAAAAGTTCAACAGTAAAGTTAGTTGCCTATTAAGTGCAACGTCCTCAATCTGCCCAACAATGTTTCTGTATAGGAAGCGATGGGAAAATACCATCAGAGAAGGCAACAATATCCGATAGCAATGTGCCTGATGTGGAAAATTTTTGGTCGATTTTTTCAAGTTGTCTACTGTAAATACTGCAATTTGGAGATTTGCCAATAGGGTCTAAGTTATTTCTGGCTTTTATCACCATTTATTTCTCTTCGCTCCCTCTTACGCTTTTATTTTCATTGTAAAGATCGACTTGGTCTTCAAATGAAATATCCATGGCGAAAAGCAATTTAGAAATTCCTTCTCCTTAAAACTTCTCAATAGTTAAGTACTGAATTATTTCAACTACAACACAAACTTTGTCATTATATTCTGAAACTATGTTGTATCACTGATACATAGTTGGGGTGATACATACTTTTCAACTTTGAACTACTATACCAAGCTTCGTTAATGGGTTCAGGTTTATTCCCAATGCTTTCTGTTATTAAAATCATTCGTTTACAATCAAGTATAAAGATGCATGCAGCATCTAGTGAAATATGAGACTCAATCCCATGATATACTGGACTGTTCTAGGTACTCATCACTTGAATGTATATTTGATTTGGATTGAAAGTTATGAAATAAGTACCAAAGTAAAAATATACATTAATTATGCCAAAATTGAGGCTATTTGCAATTTCTTAAACTTTCAAAAAGACGTGCTATTAGGAGCCTTACTTCTAATCGGTCTATACATACAAGCCCTGTGTCAACTATGCATAATTTAAGCAAAAATAAACGAGCCCAGATTTTAATTATATAGCCTACATTATTAATTTTTATGGCATATCGATAGGGTAATCCATCATATTTTACAATGCAGAGAATT
Source organism: Ophyiulus pilosus (assembly GCA_033995625.1). Classification (NCBI taxonomy): domain Eukaryota; kingdom Metazoa; phylum Arthropoda; class Diplopoda; order Julida; family Julidae; genus Ophyiulus; species Ophyiulus pilosus. The sequence continues at coordinate 15,033 of JAUJYV010000836.1, forward strand.
GATTAATTAATGGGTTGCATCATTCCCTGGGTAGTGTAATCGGCAAATAAGCCTCTTTTTTGTTTATTTGCTGCAGAAAAAAAAAAGATTTGTCGATTACATCTGGGTTTAATTTTGGATTACATTAAAATAGGAACGAAACAGCCTAAATAAAATTCATATAATGCACAGATTCACTCTGCGCGTCCTTTATCAAAATATTGTTTCCGTCTTGGCCAAAAGCCCATAAGTACGCTCAAGGCAGTAAAAACGTGAAAGAAAAAGTTGCAAAACTATAGGTTTGCACTTTCCAAAATGGATTGCAAATGACATCACACTAAATGCCACTTTTGCTAATTGCAGCCGGTAGGCTTACTTGACAAACGACTCAAGAAGAATACACATATAATGAGTTATTACATCAATAAAGCTGAGATTTCATACGCTAATTGAAAATGATAAGAGTAAAACTCGTATGTCTGAATAACAAAAAAAAAAAACGTAAGTATTATTTTCATGTGAAGGATAGTGGGAAAGTAACTGTGCTCCACTACCCTTTTCAACAGTAGGGAATTCTCATCAACCATTTTCTACAAACCCTAAACAGTTTTCTTATGCTTGTACCATCTCATCAGAAACATTTGTCCATGGATCACGCTATTACTCTGAGACTAACACCCCCTTTACAAATGAAAGTCATTCAACCACATTTAAGGACTCCTATCCCCCTCTAACGTAAGCCAGTGCAGTCTTCCATAACATCATTATACAGATTTAGAACTGTCCTGGTGCAAAACAACAAGCAGCTGCCATATGAATTGTTATATATGTGACGTTGGCTACATTTCTTACATTATAGTCCACCTCTGTTTTGTTAGGATGGTATTTAACATTTTCAGTCTAACTTGACAAACCTATGTGGACAAACCAACGAGTGTCTAATTCTAATATTTCTACGAAATATAGAGAAAAATGTAAAATAATATGGAAATACATATACATTTAATTTAGAAATATAACTACGATTTTAATGATTTTGAGTAAGCAGAATTAACATCTTCAGCAATGTGATAGTCATTAAAGGTAAATTAGTTGGGGCTATAGAATTTGCGTGGGGAATTTTGTTGAGATTTCACGACGTTTAAATTTATAAATTTGAAAATATACTGCGAAGACATTCGTGTGTGAGAGAGAGAGAGAGAGAGAGTAATGTAGCAACGGCTTTTTCCATCTGGTTTCGATTTACCATGGTTGGAAAATGCGATAGTCCACCACACCAAGATAATAAATAGCATTCGCGAAGAAATCCTTATAACACCTTCATTCTTTCCATTCACAGTAAGCTGAAGAAAAAACTCTGGAAATCCTCAGAGACCATGCACTAGTCCTCGGAATTGAATAAAGCTCTTATAACATTGATCACGGACCCAAAAACCATCCACTTTCCAATGTGTTTATTACTTGCCAAACCTGTGCACCATAGAGAGGATACATTTTACCAATAGCATGTTGGACTAAGGGCCATCCCTAAAAGATGTCCGACCTATAATAAAATACTTCTCCGTTGAATATTCCATCTTCGACAACATAAGGACGCTAGGGTTCATCTCGACAACAATTATTACAAACATTGCAGTTGTTTAGAACAGTGAGTCAATCAATTACAAAGAAATGCAAGTTTTGTTTACAACACCTTTAGGGGCCTTGTGAGAAAATACTTTCCTGAATCGTTTATGAACATTTATTACGTTTAACATGATTTTAAACTAATGACTGTTTGATGCAAGAACGCATAAAATTACCTTATATGGCCTCATATAATCGTGATGCCTCGTGACTGGCTTCATGGTATTTCTACCGAGGCTATCATATATTTGGCACTGATTTTAAACGGAGGTTAGATTACCACTCTTGTCACTAAAGAGCACTCACTGCTAAATTAACATTTTGAAACGTTGTAACGCCTTTCAACAGTTCCCTTAGGTTTTCAACACATCCGGAACATCTAGATCCCACAAGTTTTTTTTCCTTAACAAAACGATTAATTTTCTCGGAAATTGGCACGATTGCAACAGTTTTAATGATAGATAGGGCCTCTGGGGATTGTTGCCAGCTGACGTATTTAGAAAGCACGATCGAAAATATGTTGAAATCTTTTGGAAATATACCAAAAATATTTCAAACTTAATCATTTCGGACAGCACTTTTACCGAGTCTTGCAAACCTGTTTGCTAAACATCTAAAATGGTTTGTAAGCCGCCATCACGGTGGCATAATCAATCTTTGGTAAGTTTATATCTTAAGTTTAAGCACAAAAATAGTACCAAAAGTGAATCGGAAAGTCTTTTGAAGTGGTAATAGATGATCTCTTCACTTCAAACTATCATCAGCTTAACAGAAGCAATGGACCCTTATTTAAACACTTCACTTTGCTGTATAGAGACATGCAAATATACCAAGTTACGTTTTGTGGGATTACCAGCAAGTTAACACACATGTTACCGACGTGTTTTCCAAATATACTCTAGCTTATAAGACATGTTAAATATAGAGCATAAGACTTTGCCACCGTATACATGTAGTATGTAGTACACAATAGCGTGTTAAGTTGAAGATTATGCTAAAACCTGACAAATTTACTACTGTTAGGGCAGTTAAAACCCCGATCAGATAACTTCAACAAGGTCCTAGACCATTCAGAACATGAGAAATATCGCAACATGTGAAATATTGATGCGGTTATTTACATTATAGTCGTATGGTTACTTAGATAACCATTTAACTCTACAATTCTTCCCTTTGCACCACTCGAATTTTCATTCCAAGCATTAAGTAGAACAGCTTTGTGATATATATGCCTACAATACATTGTGAGGTTATGGTAGCATCAATGTCCCAATTGACGTAACAAAATGGGAACGGAATAAACATGAAAATCATAAACTGAACACGCACCAAGAAAATGGTCCATTTAGCGATTGTCATATTGGACGAAGGGAAAACTGGCAAACTACAAATAAACGAAACATTTATTCGCTATTTTGGGGACGATGAAAGCTTTCCCTTTATGCAGAAGCCGATTTATATAGCATATTGCAAACGCCATGATTAAGGCTTTGAAAAGGCAAGAAAACGCCAGCATTCATCCATCATGGGCGGAACTTGCGTCATGTCGGAAAGTGTTCGTTAATGTCGCGGCTAAAATAAGGCAGAAATGCTGCACACCGATGGATTAATGACCACCGGAGAGAAAGAGGAATCCATTAATCAAATATATCAAAATTACATTGCGGAAGGATTTTAACGGCGACCTACAGAAGCAGTTTTTCTGGGTTACAAGGCCAGCTATACATGGAAAGCTTTTTGTTTTTGAAGACATGTCTTCTACAAATGGCGTCTAAATCACCCATAAAGTGTTTTCAGTCGACCTTAACGTTTTCAGCAGTTATCAAACTTTTTGGCCTCAGGACCATAGGCTTTTACACTCTAAAAATTACTGAGGGCACGCAATAGCGTTTGTTGATGCCAGTTCATATATCAATATTTACCACAGTAAAAACTGTCTGAATGTTTATTAATTCACTTAAAATAAAATATTAAACCAAAGATTTTTTATGAAATTACATTATAGCTTTGGTCTTGCTGTCGTCCTTTAAAAGGCCTTGGGGACCTTTACGAGTACTAGGACAACAGATCGAGAAATACTGTCTTAAGGCAATTGCATCATCATTCACAACTAAGGAAACAATGACCAAACTTAAGCTTCAATTAACAAATTCTTGTCTTTATGGAAATGAACAATTTGTTTAAACACCCCTGTGGGATATAGAATTTACTGAAGTTCCCAACCAGTCCTCAAACTTTGTCAGTGATAAACATGAAGCACCTTATACATTTCCAAACAACTTTTTTAGCTTTGTGGTAGCTTCAATTCTAACATCAAACCTACTCTATTGAAAATTCTTAAATATATCTTTCAATAATATCCTTAGTGAAAACCTGATGAAGTGGATGTCTTCAATTGAAATCTGTTATCTTAATGTAAGTCTATGTTCACGTTCAAGATGACGTAAAGGATAAGAAATTTTCTGATCAGCTTTAAACGCCATTCTATGTGATATAGAGATGCTTGGTTAAATATGCCAAAGAAAACATCTCCAAATCCAAATTTAAATATCCAAATTATGACGTCATTCGCCACAAATACCCATCAAGTACCTTAACCCGAACTATTTACAAAGTGCTGACATTAATGTCTGATTAAGTAAAGTGGCTCACATGAGATAGAAAGCCCGGTTAAACTGCCTGTAGATACTAACAAGCAGAGCAGAAATTATATGAAATTTGAAGCCTTGGTTTTTATTGATTTGATAAGAAATAGTTCGGCATGCTCATTTTGGTCGATTAGCGTTAACAGCAGTGTCTTACGTATCATGTTCGAGTTCAAGTTGCAAACTTTAAGTGACTAAATGCGTCTTAATTCCCGAGCATGTTTTAACCGGAGCTTTGGTTGGCATTAAATGCTTTTTTTTAAAGAAAATCTAAAATTAATTCGAAATCCGCAATTAAATTGGCATGTACATCCCATTAGCGAATTTCTTGGTAGCTATTAAGGCGAAATGGGGAATAGCATGCAAGGGGAGAATAGATTTCTAATAAAATGAGGGGTTCCTTCATCATTTTCTGTCACAAGATATTTCATCGAAGAGAGAAAGAGAGAGACATAGAGGCAAATGATAAAGTAGAGGCTGGCTTTAAACATGCTAAAAATAAGCGGATAATAATGAAATTCAATCAACCTGACGTAAGTTAATCAAATTCTCATCATCTAGAAGTCAACCCAAAATAAGAAAGCCAGGATACTTGGCTCCACATAGGAAAACATCGTAAATTTGTCAACAAAGCACCATCGTTAGTTTTCATTGTGAATTTGCGAGATATCCAAATGGGTTTTTTTGTTGGTTTTAAGTCCATAAGTTGTGCCAGAGAAAACCGATGATGTTTTCATTGTTTTGAGAGAGGTGTAAACGCATTTAAATAGTTTAACTTTGCCAAAACAATAAGTTATGGGTTCATATGCTTAATAATAGTTTATTCACTCATACAAACTTCATATGAAAGAAGCCTAATAGATTTTTTCTGAAAAATTCATAATTTTGTAGAAGTTACATCAGTTTTGTAGAAATTAATATACCGTAAGTTGTAATTACAAAAAAATATATATGTTGTCTTCATCTAGGTTTTGAGAAGAATAAAACTTATCTAAAACATGCATATTGTATTTGAACATACTGTAAATTAACGTTAAAAAACCATTTGCCCTTAACAAGGGCTGATTTTACAAAACACAATCGAATTATTTATGGGATGTTTGAAAAAGAAAATATACCTATGACAAACTTTTAAGAAATTCTACAAATAAATGATTGCTATTTGTATTGAAACGTTTTAGCATGGTATGATATCAATATTTGTTTGTAATTTCAGGGCGTATGGCCGAGTAAATTACCGTGCCAAGGAAAAACAGATTTTGGATCAAATCTTGGGTCCTGGCCGCTACGACAGTCGGATTAGACCCATTGGTATTAATAACTCCTCGGAAATAGGTAAGTCCAATCATTCAGACCTATAACGTAACTTAATGCAACATTGTGCATGTCGTGTGTAAAACTGCTTAAGTGAATTGCATTAATTGAATGCACAACCCAAATTATATGAACGTGTACATATGTCACACTTTACATAGCAACTTGGTATGCTCATGGTCAGAATTTGAATATACTTTGTCCCATATAATCCTGTCCATCTGAATCCTTCAGTGTTCTTCGTCCGAGAAAATCTCAAGATAAAACATACTTTCATGGATCATATGATATACAGCATAAAGCAATAAAATTAAAGGCGACGATTAATTGTACATGGTAATGGTTTTACCTTCATACACACGTTAAAGACTATCTAGTAAAAACGTAGGCAAAATTCAAAATATCCATAACATTTTATATCCTTTGGTGTATCGAGTTAACTTTATCCTCTCGTTAAACGCCCTGTTCACTTTTAAATTCATGTAATGTAGGTTGTCATAGCTGTATTGCCCAAATAATATTCCCCATGGGTTTCCATACCTATATATGGCACTTCGACAAATTCGAATCAGCAACTATTTGCGTGTATGTCTTGCGGTTTTAGATGCCCTGGATGAGAAGAGTTTCGTGCAACCGTAGACATGCCAAAATGGGATGTCCCCCTAGAGGTATTTGCCTCATTAACCTTATCCACAATCTCATCATCGCTTCTTGATTTTCATTTACTCGCTAACATTTCATTGGTCCTTTTCGGGCTTAAAAATATCCTTCTGCCGCAAAATGGAAGCTACCAAGAAAAGCTCGCATTGCAAAGGCCGCCGTTTGAGTCCATATCATCACCCATCAATAAAATGCCCATTGATGGCATTGCTCAATAATGATAGTTATGATCATCAATATAATATCAAGACCATATGTGGTAAATTTCATTCGCGATACAGCATGTGAAATGCTTCTTATACAGGTTATGTGCTCGGTTGTAATTCGGCATAATCGGTCTTATAGGTTATAATGAGCCAGTTTGTATGCAAAGAAGTGATTTTTTTCCAACTAATTAGTCATTTGGGCAGAATTTCAGCAACATCAAATCTGCATTTTGCGAGCAGATGCGCGTTTAAAGCTTTAATGGATAACCCCCCCCTGGCTAATAACGCAGATGCCAGACTGGAGCAAACCAAAATCAATCAAAGTTATGAAATAGGGGTGAAATAGCCTTTTAATCCTACTTGAGAATCGATCTGAAATTTCAGTGTATGCAAATTATCGGTATAAGCATGACCAAGATCTATCTAGAAACGGGTTACATTTAATAAATTAATCATCCGTCAGTTATATCGCCCTAAAATCACATTGGCCTTTTGCGATTAATTAGCCATGGCGTCTCTATTGGTGTATACATTAAGGCATCGGTGCCAAACATCCAATAAGTATGGAACCAATGGAAAAATTACTGCTGGGGTTATGATGACACTGATTACGGAGATAGGCACAGATTTCATCGTATATATACACCACGAAAGACCTTGTTTTGTGCAATGCGGATGAAATGCTGTTAGTGCTCATCGATTTTTCGTCTTAATTCCTATTTTTGCACCTTCTTTATATTTGTTTTCCCTTCGACGATAAACCCCTTAAAAAAAAACGTGGCGCTTCTGTTCTTCCAGGCGTTTGTGTACATGATTAATATGTATTTTTGGCAAAACTCCTTTGAAGTTGGATCTCGGTTTCTATCAGCTTCTCTTTCAACTGTTCGCACATCTTAGCCAGGCAAAAAGAAATGTTTCAAAGTGGGAAACCTTATAAATAATTTATTTTTGAAGTATAATCGAAGTGGTGAGTCGAGCACTCACTTAGAAATTGACGGCCTATATCTATCCGAATCGAAAAATAAGTCTAGATGTACTCCCACACCTATTACAATACATTACGAATTAAAGGGAAGAAAATAAGTTTCTCTTGGTAGGGTTACAAATATTAAAAACTACATTTGATACAATGGTGAGAAAAATGAGGCTGTATTGATCTTTTAGTTAGTTGTAGTAAGGTTCTAAAACTTTTCAAGATGGAGTAGAACGAGTGCTCAGTTTCAACCAATCCATAATTCTATTCATTCAAATCTGTTTTTTTATAAAGTAGGATGGTTCTGGCTCGTGAACAAAGGATTTCTGCTGTGAGCATTGCTTTAGTGGTAATTTAATTGTACAGCTCCAAGAAACTTTCCAAGAATCGTTTTCGAAAACGAGGCGGTGCTGAACAAAGTAACAATGCAACGCCTTGTCGACAAGTTTGTCTTTTAAGTATATAGCACAGTAAAAGTTACAAGATTGCTACATCCGCGATGAAATTTCATCCATGTGGAAGAATGATGAGCACCGCCAGCATATTTCATTTCAAATAGTTCAATAAATACTGCAAAGTAGAACTTCAACAGTTGCAGTTGCATGTCGAGACAAATACATGTAAATAACATTAGCCCTTTGTTTCAGTATTATCGTTTTATAAATTGCATTATGCGTTTTTTATACAGCCATAACTATATCCAAATTCACCTCATGGCCCAATCACGTGGCCTCTCGCGGTTAACCAGCGTCCCACATGGCCAGTTTTGGAAAATATCATTAAAGTTGATATTTCACACCCCATCTCATTGGTTAATGTTGGAGCTTTTGACTATACATGGAAAGGAGTCAACCAATCTATAATCATTCCATCCAAGAATGTACGTGAAGAAGCACCTCAGATAATCAGTTAACATTTGGAGGGAACCGAGGGAAATATGCGAGGGCTGGTGATGCCAGTCGGAGACTCTGTTTGGGGGCCATTCAAAAAGGACGTCTCCAAAACTCATTCAAAAATTGCCTTTCTTCCCTACCCAATATCCATTATTTTTATTCTAAACCCATATTTTGGACCATTATTGAATGAATTTTGGGGACATCCTTTTTGAGTAGCCCTTAGCCAGTCTGGCTGGTATCACCAGCCCTCACGTGAAGAAACCAAATGGATCCTTCCAAATTTGGCCACAAACCTGTATCGAGCTAGCATGCATGCATATTATTCCAGAGATCTAATTGGCTAATCTCAATAATTGATTTAATACAATTTTGATCACGCTGGCACGCTGTTTAGTACTGAACCTGAAGTAAAGGTCTGTCTAGAAAGTTTTTAAAAAAATTCTTCTATTTGGTAATTCCAATTGTGGCCCTATTTTCAAGGTAATTTATATCCGAGATTCATTTTTACATGGGGCCCCAGGTGCCCCATCATAAAGTGGTGATACGCTATATGCATCCGCAATACTAGAGACTACACGTGTACTGTATTTTTCCAAGCAATTATTGGCATTAGCTGCAGGGGAGACGTAGATCGCATTTAAGGACCAAATTTAATGCTGAACGCAGAATGCAAGAGCGAAAAACAGTCTTAATCTCCACCCAGATGCTCGCGTTTCCATAACCGTTGAATTCTAAACATGAGTAGGATGACAATCTCATAATACACACATCCGAAAACTTTGTCGTAGAAAAAAGTGAGTTTACATAAATGCATATAATAAGATGAGTTGATCAACGTAATCTACTCACGTACAGGCCCTATGGCCTCTTTTTCAGATTGCCACAATGCACTCATAGACGGTGCGGAATACATTTAGTTATCGCAGCCTTCCGTGCTTCCGGCACATCCGGAAAATCAAGAGCAGATGGGTTTCCGATGGATCTATATCCAGTTAAATACTAGAGACGTATCGTAATGGAAAGGTTCTCAACATTTATAGACCTACTTACCAAGCCACTCCACTTTTAATCCACTGGTTTTTACTGCACATATATCGGGAGATTGAGTGATTTAGTCCGTCTTTCATACCTGCTAACATTCCAAAGACGTAACAGGGATGCAATGGAAATGCATGAGCCATACCATGTGTGGACCATGTATGGACAATATTTAATCATTGATATCTTAGTTAGCCATCGATGATCCATATTGAAAATATATAAAACTGCAATGGCCTACTGCAGTGGTATTAGTCATATGTTTGTATATGACTTTACATGTCCATATAGACTGCATTTATATTAATGTATGGACAGATGTATAAATAGCAGTATTATGGCTACACAGGGCCATGCAAAGACTGATGCGAATACATATGGCCATACGTGGGCTAAACGTGCAGCTATCCAGTAATGTACAATCTCTGGTCTAGCCATATATATGTATATTTAAAAAAAGCTAGATATGTCCATTCATGGCAAATTTGATTTTTCAACCTAGGTATATTCAAATCATTTCCAGAAATACGTAGTTATATCTCAATAAGTTTCTTTTTTAAGTCCAATATTTTTTAAGATTTAAAAGTGAAATATATCAGTGAAATGCTGACATGAATATACTTAAACCGAAATACCGATAAATGCAATGGTTTTATCCGTTCCACAACTGATGTAAAAGCTTCTGATACAGATTCGCCGTCTTTAATCTGTTTAATTAAGACCAAATTGCCTTCTCCTAAAGGTTATTTATTTACGTAGTTATATACCATCATCGACTATCTCGTTCAAATTAATGGGAAGCAATCAAATAAATAGTCAGTTCTCCTATGACGCCTATAACGCTGGAAATTCGCGTAATAAAAAAATAGGACCAATGTGGAAATAAGGGGATAAGAGATCGTAAGTTTGTATAGCAGAGGGGTCTGATGGGCCAAGCTTTCTTAGCTGTGAGCCACAAGTCTTCACGAAAATTAAACAGCATAGTCAACATCTTATACCAGTGTTTTTTTAGTGTAGGTTACACTAAAACAATCCATTGCAATTTAACCAAATTTTAAACATTTAAAATTCCAAATAATTATGTACATAAGCAGATGTGAAAAGCGAACAAGTCACGTTATAATGGTAAAGGAACCTAACATACACGTATAGTAGTTTTAAATTGGTTTTAGGATAGAAGCACCGCCATTATCTATTTCCTACAGTTTGATGAAACATGTGCCGCATGGTTCACGTCTATTTTTGATTTCACCAAGCATTTTAGAAGGACCTTAAAGTTTCCAGTTCGCTGAGCTATGGAGTTATTGTGTCGTGAAATCGTAAGCAACACGTAAGCCCGTACCCTGGGAAAATGTAAACAAATTAACAAACGTCGAGAAATTCAAAGAAACCAATCTATGAATAAAACATCATTGCCCTTCTAAAAATATTGGAATTCATTGAACCACGAATAATGAAATCAAAACTAGAAGCAAAAAATATATAAAACAGGCCCCAAGAAAAAGCAATAGATTTTTTCACGTAATATACTGCAAGCACAAAGAAAAATGTAATCTATCTGTCCACAAGAAAATTCGAAGGAAAAAAACAACAGTGGACTTGGTCTAACCGACTATAAACAATGTAGACAAAAGCTCTTGCGTTCGAGATCGGATTGAAAGCAGCGAGTGGAAAACTCTAAACTAGTCCCAAGAAAACAATTATAGGGCATTTAAAAGCTTGTGCAAAAACGTAAATTGTTAGAAACAGGGACAAGAAATGGAAGGTCTATTTTCCATTTTCAGCTTTCTTAACAATGTTTGACAATCGGTAAGCTTAGAGGTTACTATAGATTTTTTAGGAATTAGAGGAAACTATATTTTCTATTTTCAATGTCAAACTCAAAATCAAATTCCTCATCTAAATAAAATTACGTCAAAGATTGCATTTATGATGTAAATTGTAGTTTATATTAAAATAAAATACAAACTACAATTTACTGAATGTATTCTTATATTAAAGAATAAAACCTTTTTACGTGTCATCTCCAAGAGTACCACACATCGTAATTAATCGGGGCAGCCGATTAATTGGGCCAAAACATGAAATTATAGGCATAAAGGCTATCAAATATTCACTGTCCCATCTTAGTTGCTCATCACATTACTGGTGCAATAAGCAGCAAGCATCTGGCAAATCTCATCAAAAATAAGGATGAGGTTGTGTTCCCCTCATATTTCACTTAAGATTTTTTTTGAAATGATCATAGCTCCGTGTAATTTGTATTTTTATTAAAGTCGAAGAATGCCATCTGGAACGGTGTATAAGCTCCGACTAAGTGTAAATTATGCGCCTAAATGAAAATGATTTCAGCAAGGAGCATTTCAAGATGGCGGAAGGCATTCATGCGAGTTCAATAGAGGAATTTAGCCCCCGTTACTCACCGTTGACGATTACGATCAGTGCTGTGTGTCTGTCCGAATGCACATTT
>JAUJYV010000837.1:0-26766 GCA_033995625.1 Ophyiulus pilosus
CATGACGTTCAGTTAGTTCATTGGTAGTTCAGTCTGTGGCTCCTCCCTTCTGTAACGGTAATAATGAACGGTTGGAGGTTTGCTAAATTTCCCTAATAATATTCCAGTTTGACGGGTGAATTTCCGTGGCAAATATTCTATGTCTGCATATCTACAGTTCTTGCATATACCCTATATATTTACATGTATGTACATATATATCCTGTAAATACACTTCTGGGGCTCGTAGTGCTAAAAATACACTTTCACTGAATTTTTGTGACTAATTTTGAAGTTTTGGATGAATATCGGAACAGCTTTTTGCATAAAATCAGATATACAGTAGAGGTTCTGCTGTATGGCGTCTTAGACAAATATTTTTGATCAAGGTAAAAGAAGGGCAAAAGAAGGTTGTTTTTGATTTTGAACAATTTACATTTACGGTTAGGAGATAGTTTAGGGTGTCACCAGTATGCAATACCGCAGGCTACTCAGTGATTTAATAACAGAAAGCTAACTGTTTAACTCCAAGGACAAGGACATGCACTTGCTGAAAGTGTTTCCTGAATTTAGAGTAATATCAGTTTGGTGGTTTCAGTTTATGAGCTCATGTCCGTGATTTTTACTGTTTCGCCGTGGATACACAGTGGACAAATTTATTCTGTTTGTTGAAAACAGTGAAAAGAATAAAGTGCATACCTTGATGAAGGCCAGCCTGGAGGGCAGGTAAGAGTAAAATATAATACATGGGTGGAAAAGTTGTTATAAAACAGAAAGCATTTTCTTCTGAACTATAGATACAATAAGTTAAGATCATGGAATTTCAGATGATACAGTTTGATGATACTTTATGTAAATACTGTCATTATCGAGCATTGGCTTGATGTGTGAAATCATCTTATACAATATTTTGGAGAATTATCTTGTAGGAAAAGCTTCAGTTTCTAGTTGTTCCAAAACTCGATCATGCTAAATCCAGTCAAGCATAGAATGCCCTAAAATTGCCTTCCACGTGTTATAGGTCAAGACAATATATTCGTTTTTGTGAATATGTTTCACGTAGCAAGGGGGTCCACACTCATTACCATTGTTTAGTTTTTGCTAGTCGTCATGTTGATACTTTAACCCATTTCACGAATGTTCGGTGACACGGAACAATATTGCTCTCCGGGAGCATTACATAATGCATTATCACGCAAGTATATACATAACCACCTTCTTCACCTTTATTGTTAGAATCGTAGAGGAATAGGAAATCGAGCAAAACACATGGTGCTAAAGTGAAATATACAAGACCTACAGATCAGAGAGACATTAGTTCCAGTGAAAGTTAACGCATTGATGATTTTAAAAGTGAATTGATGACTTAATCCATTACTACCATGTTTCCTAACTTCCCAGATGCATTTTTTAGACTTTTTCAGAGTTATTCACTGATGCTTAAAATGCTGCAACAAAAAATGTCGTTTTTCACTTTTAAGTATTTCAGTTTTTACATAATATAAAAGTTTTTAAAAAAAGATTAATAGCTAGTATGTTTGCTTCGAGGCGTATTGGATATGCGTCATCCAAAATTAACTTGTACAAAATTATGGAAACGTAACATTCCTTGGCGTCTGAATGTCTTTCTTATGACAAATAATGCAGCTGCTTGTAGGAACACCCACTGCAATTGTCTAGAAAGTTTCTTGAATTTAAAGGACACAAATATAGCCGACCTCGACATTCTCCTTGCAGATTAAATCACTTTGAATTCTTTTCTCATGTAGTTCCATGTGAGCGTATTAGAAAGTAGACATTATTTTATGAAGCATTTAAGTTATGAACACAAGGAAATTATAGTTATTATATTTATATCTAGTCAATTTGATTTTGTTACCCAAGTGGTTACACGTGTTTTGATGTTGATTTAGCTTATTATCCTGTTGTATACCCCATGCATGTGGGTGGATTGAAATAACAAATTAACATAGTACTTGATGCGTTTTACTACAGCCACAATCATATGCATGTAAATCAAGCATATTGATTATTTATAGCAATTTTTCGGATTTTTCATGCAATTATTTTTTATCTGATTTGCATAAACTATTTTATAAAAAGTAGTTCCTCGTGCAAAAAAACACCATTGAATCAACTAAAGGACAGAACTGTATATAATAGTTTGGTCATGAATCACATTAATGCCTTAATTCCAAATAAAATTGCACAGTAATGTACAGTCAAACCCGCTTAATTGCACAGCGACCAGGCAAGTCGAAGATGTGCAGTTAACCGGTTTATGCAAATATCCGGTCGCAATTTCATACACAAGTTACACATGGGGCTTACCAAATATGTGCATTTATCCGGTTAGTGCAATTATCCGGTGTGCAATTAAGCGAGTTCCACTGTACTTGCATGGATATACATTTCTTTTATATGTCAGTATATACATTGTACATATGCGATCAATGTCAACAGTTTAGTCAGTACATCCTTGTGTGGTATTAATATTGGATTTTTAAAAAAAATACAATAGCAATAGTTTTTCAGTAAGTCAAATGATATATATATACACGAATTGAATCTGTTGAATATACGCTACACCTATTTTGAATACCTGTTTAAAACGAAAAACTATTGAAAGCTATTCATCATTGAGGGTATAATTCAAGTTCTTATTTTCACCCTCGTTCAAACTCTTCGATGGCATTTAGCAAGCAAATAATGCATTTTTAGTAGCCGGCCCTATTTATTGACCCACAACCTCTATTGAAGTTTAAAATTTAGGGCAAATTCTTCACAGAAAAGCTGTCGGTCTGTTGTGCGTGTCCATTGTTATCAGACGTGCAAAAACTGAATTAAGTTCCCACAAAGAATCTCACGATAAGAGAAATGATGCGAAGTTGAAATTAAAATCTAGAAACTATCCATGAAATAATTACTCACAAAATGTAATTTTTAATTCCTAATGAAGCTTTGAGTATTTTAATAAGGTATGATTTTCCGTTTCTGGGTTTGGCCATGGCATTTTTATGCAGTATTTCTAAGGGCGTTAATGATTATTTTTCATGCAATCCATTTCTGGCAAGCTTCTTACTTAAGTGTCCTTCATTTTTTTCTACACCCCATATAAACCATCTTAAGCTGGGATTTACAATCGGCAAATTAATAACTGAAAGTCAAAGAGTATATAGTTAATTTATCCCTGTAGGGGAATTACGTCCGTTATAGTTGAACGCGTTTAGGTTATTAAATTACCTGAAAGTCAAGGCAATAATTATCCAGCAAAAAAAACCATTACGCATTAAGTCACTTGAGAAATTGGCAATTAACGAATGACATGCCTATACTAATGATACGTGCATGCCATTTTAGCACATTTTGCACAATTTTATGTCGATGCTATACAATTACTTTAACGAAGCCTTAAGGATTGCTAAAAAGCAAAAACTAAAACGAGGACCTAGGTGTTTTATAAAACGATAACTTAGCACGTGCGAACCATTAGAAACTCAACCAACAATTAGTAATAGACAGTTTTCGCTTGCCAACGTCTTTATACTTACTTTAATTTTAATGGTGGGAAGGGAGGAATCACGCATGCGCACCCGTTACGTTCAGGTAGTTCATTAAGTGGCTCCTCCATTCTCGCCATTAAAGTTAAGTACGTATAAAGACGTTGGCATGCGAAAACTGTCTAGTATTGTCGTTAAATGCATATTATGCAATAGGGAATTATTGTGCTTGATTGCCACTAAAAATACATTTTCAACAATGTGTTTTATAATGTAAGTAATATGACTAAATTTTAATTTATTGTAATATTAATTTTTGTGAACATTGCATATCCACCAAATAATGACATTATATCGTATATAAGAATAGAGAGTTTTAGCCAGCCAACGTTATCGTTTTGATAACGTTGGCTGGCTCAAACTCTCTAATACCTACGATATATGTACGTGGATTTTTTGGTTGTAACTTTATTGTTGAAGCATGACTGGAAATAAGAAATGCATTAATCAGAGAATTTTAAATTAAATTTTAGTCGGTAAAAACTTCAAACTATTACAGTATGGTGAATGCTGCGATGCGCATTTCCATTCTTAAATACTATACATTTATTTTTTCCATCTGGATTTAATGCATGATTAACCTTAAGCTTGTAGCAATTAATCCATAAATTATCTTTTGAGAAACTGCAAATTTTTAATGTTGGTATTTTGCCAAAATCGTGACATATTCCTACAAATTATACCTCAATCCACGCATTTCTTATATACATGTACATGTGGCCACCCTGGTCAGTCCTTGAGGTGATCGTTTGAACAACTACCCTGTTGAACAACCATTCTCACGACGGCAACGTCGCTTTTAAAATTCACGCCTTCGCCTTCATTGTTGTTGCTCCGGATTTTCATAGTGATTTTCAAACTTTTCGTGACTAGGATAATTTATGCATTGTGCAAAATGTGAAATCGTTGTTATATAGTTTATTAAAGCGGTTTACTTGCATGCGAAATTAAGTATGAAGTCTGCATACGATCGGCCATTGTAAATGATTCGACTATAAAAGTTAAGAGAAAGGAAAGAAAGCTTGCACTCAAAAGCTTGAAAATTCCTCGTTGCCATAATGGCTTTTCAATATTGATTCATTTCCCATGACTTACATATTTTTTTGTTTTGCTTGTTTAAAAGCTTTTTCTGAAAGCGTGTTCAGTTTAACTACACACTTATGCATGATTTAATATAGATTGTTGCCAATAAATAAACCTACTTGACATTAAATTACCTACACGGTCAACTCCCTTATGGACATCCATTTCGTGTTTTAAAACCACGTTGCATGACGTCACTTTAACTCCCAGCTGAGTACGAGTACCTGATCATGACTTGGGTCAATGGATTAACTGAACATTGAACTGCAAGAAATCACGATTACATCAATAAATAGCTTTGTATAAAAGCAGTTTTGATGCAAATATACTGATGTATATTTTAGGTCATCATTACGATTGTGGTACTTTTTCAAACAGATGCTACCGTTTCAGAATCATCCTTCTACTACTGTATATTTGATCTAATAGTTTCCATACTTTAAGTGGTTGTTTGAATATCAATATAAGTGGCAATATCTGTAGATTTGCAACCCAGTGTCTCATTAATAGTTCATTGAGCCTTCATCAGGTGCTAGTTGCAAGTACAAAGTTGCAATTTACACCATACAAGCCATACTTTAAGTAAATACTCAGTGGAAATATTCCAGAGTTTAACAAAATCTACCATAATAAATTTTGGAAATTGACATGCGAATATACGATAAGACATGCAGAATATCTGAAACTCGGCTTCTAGCAGAATGGATTTCTCACACATGATCCATGAATCAAAACTAATGATAGTGATAAAAAAAACGAATATGATGTTATCATGCTATGTAGAACTTGGATTTATAGGACGTTGTTTTTATCATTGTCATGTGCTTCAAATATTCAGGTTATATTTGTATGTAAATTTCCCAAATGACATGTACTTCTAAATTTATTTAAACGCTGACATTTTTACACTGTACATTTACTTTATGTATAGTATAAATTGTAACTTATTTTTTGTAACTAGCATCTGATGAAAGCTTAATAGCCGAAACGTTCTTCAGATATTAAAGAAATATTGGGTTGGAATTTTACAAGTTTTGCTACCTATTGATCTTCTATATTTGATACTTGCTACGATAATTTCTACTTGCATTTCCGTTAAAATTCATATCAGCATTTTACACAATAATAACCGTAATAGTGTATAATTATTATAAGAAAACATTTAAATTGGGCCTTGTAGGGCTGTCATGTTTGTGTATTGGAATGTTCCCCCACTTCCATTATGTGTCGGCAGGAGTACTGTACGTGGGCTGACAACAGGTAAGAGCGCCGTTGCAGCCCTAGAAATACCATATATCATTTCCCAATATCACCTTGACATTATAGACCCATATTAAGAGTTGCTCTATATAACTACCAGCTCCCTAAAAGATCGTAACTGTCGTGCATTCCACAAATGTGGGATTGTCTTGCTGCCAAATGAATTACACGTTGGCATTATCTTAGACAACAATGTGAGTAATTCAGTTGGGCTAGGAAAGCTACCCGACACATTTTTGTGTCGGTATTCAGCATTATATTTTCTCACTAATTTGGTTGCATTGCAATTCTGTCAGGAGTGTGAGATAAAGGAACTGCACCAAGGACATCATTATCAGATGTAACTACTAGATGATTCATAGTGGTTTCAAAAGTTAGTAAATTATTGCTAGTTTCTGGGAATACTTTCTTGCGAACAAACAAAAAATCTTAATGTATGTCCATGTACATTAAATTTGATATACATGTTGAAAATTGGTTCACCACACACCAAATGCTGACTGGCATTTACTATGTTATATTGTGGATGATTGCCCATAAAGAATACTTTCATTTACGAAATTAGGATCGTCTGTACAATTTAGTTCCACTTTCAATGGAGCCTAAGGGTGCTTATAGGAATGCCATTGTAGCATATATACTGGTCTTTCAGTTGTTTTTGGAATGAAGAAAAAAATGCCTTTCTTTCATGGAAAATATTGTCATGCCTGTTAGGATAAAACAATAGTGTCTCATGGCGTGAAATCGGTACAGAAATTTTTCATTGTTTCTAGGTTTTGGAGAGAAACTTGGCCTAGCTATAGACCTTCACCAAATTTTCCAAGTAAAATACTACACCCCCATTGCTAAAAAACCTAATCTGAATTATATAATTTATAATCCGTGTAAATGTTGCACCAACTGGTTTCAGAAAAGCAAAAGGTCAAGCTCTTTTCAATTGGCTTAACGAACGTAGGCCCATATATCGTTTGTAAATTTAGGCTAATCGCTATGATGAAATCAATCAACGCCTAGATTTACTGAATATAAAGGCGCCCACGTGTTCCAGGACCGAGTGGCATTAAGTAACAGGAAGGGATTTTGATCCCAAACAGTTTTGGGGCGAAATCAACTTTCGTACCGCGTGATATATTACCAGTCACAAAATGATTAATAACAGTTAATCTCAATATTGAACGTATATGTTTGGTTTGCACTATCTGGAAACACGTTTGGAGGTTAAAAGTCAACTCTGCATGTTTGTCACGAACAATGTTGTAAAACCACAATTGGCGCTATATTTGCTATAATAGGCATCAATTCCTCCTTATGTAGCATTTTGATTTCAGTGCGGAGATATTGCAATTGTCACTATACAGTGCATTATGATTTCAAAACAATATGCGATTAATATACAATGAATGCAAATATAATACGTTTTTAATTTGAATTAAGCTCGGAGATCCATTATGGAGGTACCAGCTATACCGTTCTTTTAGGTACAATGTGTTTTCATAGTACCATATGCTTTGGAAAGTTCATAAATGACTGGCAGTGATATTTCAGTATATTGTGAAATATATTTTAATTACACTATTCTACATGTATATGACACATTATTTGTTAAAGTTAGTTGTATACAAATTCTATGCAAATGCCCCACCTGGGTTTGTGAAAAGACAATGGAATTTCTTAGACTATTAACAATGTGTTAGAACAATTAGACACAAATATTCAATTAATTGTTTTTGGTATTAATTACTTTTTATCGAGTATACTTGTATTGTACATTCATGGGCCAACTATCTGGAAATACAATGTAGATGTATATTCTATTATAAAGCACTTATGTAATCTTAGCTCAACTACTGTATATAATTTGCGAATTATACATGTAATTTTCTTCACAAATGCGGATGAGGGAGAAAGTTGACCAATTAAGCCATGGCGAAATCAGTGTTAAGATCAGTTAATTAAGTATATAGATTAGGGTAATTGAAAATCGCCTATGTGACGAATTTTTGCCCCACATTACTTTTTCAATTTCTTTTTGAATACATTTACAACGGATGCAAGCTTAAAATGATGTCAAAACCGTGCTTAACATGTTGTGCTTATTAAGAGAGACTCAATTGAAAAGCGGACAAACTAGGCCCTTCCTTAAAATTTCCACGCTAGTCTTTTGTCCCCAGCTATCGAACAACGTGGATGGGATTATAGTTAACCCCTTGACTCTATCATGCTGGGCTACATGTGGCAACGAAAGTCAAGACGAAATTGGTCAAGGAGGTCAAATTGCTGCGGAGGAAAATACAAGGAAGACTACAAAAATTAAAATCAAAACACTGCAACAAAAACTGCAACTTATAAGGACCACCTAAGGTTCAATGAACATGCACATTTTCCATTGTGCCTGTAATCTGGGGTGGACTGGCTATAGCAAGAGAGCAATGGAACAAGTGCCAGAAGAGCGACAACTAATCAACCAGAAGGCGCTAAACCGCTAATGCTCCTTGTTCATTGATATAAGAGGGCGCCAGTTCACTCTCTGGAGGGGGCACAGGGAAATTCCCCTGTGTCCCTGCAGGCCAGTCCACCGTTGGTTATCACATTTCGGTTAGTTTTACCAATGCCCAGTGTCCACGGCACGGTTCTATCGCCAGGGCGCTAGTGTCCCCTGTTCATTGACCTAGGAGGGCCTCTCTCTGTGGGCCAGTTTTTGTAGGTTTATGTTCGAAATTGTTTAGTACGTTTATGCATGATTTCTGAATGTCGGAACAGAAATTTGCATTTCTTAATACGTGTTTTTGATCAACAAGTTACTTTACAAAACTCGACATTTAATACACTTGACAAAATTGTTTTAGCAAACTTATTACTCAGATTCATTTGATACATGAAGCTCGCATAAATGTAATGTTATTGTAAAACTACACAAATATATATAAATTTCATTTATAAGATTTTATAAAGCAAGTCATTTCCCACGATAGAGCTATATAGCGCAGCACCGATTACGTTACAGAATACATCGCTGTGAAGCACGCTATTCTTGTATAATGCTTATGTAATATGACTGTAATACTTATGGTATTTAATAATTTTGGAGGGAATAGGGATTTTCGGTCAATTTGAAAGACAACTCGCTTGTTGAAGGATTGTGGAGGGAATCTCCATCACTTCACTGACAGAAAATTTCTCTAGCATGTAAGACAATGCGTTTTACGCTATAGTATTTCAATGAATGGAAGACTTGACCACCTATACAGGGTGTCCCACTTCAGCAGGGCAGCAGGAATCCATTGAAGTGATTTTAACCCATTAACCTATTAACCGTTAACCTATGGTTCCATTTGAACGCGACACCCCGCACGCAGATCTACATTCAGGAATCCATTAAAAATCGCTTTAATTAAAGTAAAGCAACCCGTTCGTGAACTGGCAAGTCACTCACTCATCGCTCTAATACCGATCTGTATGGGTACTCATCGGTGAAACTGTTCGCTCAGTTTGGCATTGAACCGAGGCCCATGTCCTCACCTAACAAAAGTAACAAAAGTTAACAAAAGTGCATTTATTCCGCTCTATTCAAATCTGTTTTGCAAAACAAACGCCATTTTGCATTTGCCCTGAATTTCATCTCCCTTTCACGCTCCTTAATCCTTTAAGACGCTCGCTGAAGTGGCTTGCTGGGATTCGGTGAATGATAACCCTTTGACACTTTGCATTCCTGCGTATATATTAAATTGAATCTTATATAAAAATGTGTGCCACCCTTCGAGTGGCATACCTGACCGCGTGAAGCCATTGAATCTGAGAGTCGTATGGAACTGTGAGCATGCTGTGCCACTTTCATTGCCACCTTCACCTTAGCATTTTATTTCGGCCAGCTATTATATTTTTCATCCCCACCCATGGCAGAAATCAGAAAAAAAAAGTCACTCCGGTTGCAATCTGGTATTAGAGCCAAGGATACTTTCGGCGCCAGGAAATCAAAGTCGTGCCCCCGTGGCATTTTTGCCTGCCTCATGACTCCCTCCATATCGCCTTGTTTTTGCGGTTTGGTTAGTTATATGGTGCACTCTGGGGGTGTGCATTTTCGTGGAAGGCATTGGCCATTCACTGGGCCATGACTGGCTAATCTGAAACGTATGCTGATTGCAGGTATAGGGAAACGGAGATAGTGTTACCAAACCTTGGTATTACCGCAACTCACCAGACAGCGCCCGTGATAACGCTCTGGTGGGAAGGGCGACCGGCCTCCCCAATGGCGGCATTGACGTGAAATAGTTCCGCTCCGATTCACTTTTCATTCTGTTCTGTTGCGAAATGACAGCGGGTGGGTTCCCATGGAGGGTTAGGTCATCGCAACCCGGATTAGTTCTGGCCCCATATTTTGCATGGGAATATTGAAAATCGAACAATGGCGGCGGCCGCCATTTTCTATGGACACCATTGTTAATTCCATTACCTGTTTACACCTGAATTCATGGGGCAAGTGAGATTTTGAAGCAAAATACTCAAAAGCGTATTAGATCAGGTTGATGTCCATGCAGTTGTTGACCAGTGAAATGCATCTTCAGTGTCCTACCATTACTGTATTTCTGAATGTATAGCTGCTGCTCCAGCTGCAAGATACTGTACTTTTGCAGTATTTATGGATTTATGGTGTAATTAATGGTGAAATTGTAAAGTTCTGTTAATTCATATTTTCAGAATGGCAGAAACTGTACCATTTTAAAGTATTAAATTGCAGTCATTTTGTAAAATGTAGTTTTATTGCAAAACCAGTGCACTTTTAGTTAATAAATTCTGCAGGATTTCACCAGATTGTAGTTAACTGATAGTGCCTCTCAATCGTAAGGTGCGGGATGTGTTCCCCGGTCGAGGTCGGTGGGAACTCATTCCCACCGTGATCCCGTGTACAACCCCCTTGCTCTCTGCACGTTAAAGACCCCCTTGAGAGGGGGTGGAAGTCTCCCCTCGTTGACAAAATTTCCAGGTAGGTGATGAAGGCTCATCACCTGGTGTTGATATTTAGCCATCGTGTTGCATAAAAGCGCCATAACCCACCCGACCGCCCGCTTCTCAGTTAGTATGCTTATTTCATGCAGTGACCATCACTTTTTTGACGTCATTGCTTTGAGAATGTCATATCGTATTTGCCATTTTGCTTGCGCCACCAGTGCTGTTACACTTTTACATGCAGTTGCTGTAGCCATTTTGGCATGATTTTCGTTCTCGTTGTCGCTGGTTAATGGCTTCACGCACCTCTCTTTGTTGACGCCGTTTTGAAATCGCAACGCCATACTAAAAAGAGAGACGCGGCGGCGGCAGTTTGACGTTGCGACGCCACGACGGTGTTGCCGTGATACTTATGGCGCCGCCACGTTGGGGGTGGAATTAGGCCCCCTTCGAAGGCTAAATTCCCGATGAGGTGATGATGCAGAAATAGGCCAACGTTAAAAATCAGAAATCAAACTGATACAGCTCATATTTTCAGACAAGGACAAGTAATTAGCTAATTTGAGAAAACTGAACAGTATGAACAAAGGTTGATTGCAACCGATTGTGGAAGATTTGCGATAACAAAGGAATTTGTCATAAAATACCCAAGATGTGCGGTATAAGCTTATGGGGATGACCTCTTTCTGAGCAGTTCCTGTACATAAAACCATTAGGATTGTTATCTCCATTATATAGACGTCTGGTTGATGACCCTTCGTAAATCCATCAAGTTCCAGGAGGTGTACTAATGAGGGAGTTGTTGGTGTAATTCACGTCCACGTATGGTCACCCTTTGGCTGTGGAAAACAAGGCCTTCCCGATCTTCCTTTACATATCGTACGGGGGTGAAAGCCGAGGGATTGCATTTTTGAAACACTATATAAATTTCTGACTTTGATTAAAATCTGTTTTCCCCACATGGGGTTCTGGTGGCGTCCTTTATGGAGAGGCGTTTTGGTGTGGGATCTCAGATGGGGATCGTGTTCGAGGTTCGTCATACAAGTGCCCCGTTTCGTATACAGGTCTATTAAATTCTTTCAATTTATCATCTTGAAAAAACAATGGTGCCATAGTTAAGAGAAGGCCTATATTTTAAACCATTGAATATGCAGATCAAAATTCTTTCTCGATTATGGAATAAATTTGGGGCTATGGTAAACGACGCGACGGTGAAAAAAAATGGGTCAGTATATTTCGTGCACAGTGACCCAGGTAGACGAGATTACCCCTTTGGGGGACATTTGACAAAGAACGTATGAGGAGGTTATCTCGCGGGGTTTTCTCCGTTTGCGCCACTGTGAATTGTGCTATAATTGAAATTTAAATTGCCAATTATTTTAATCCGGCATCGGGGAGTAAAATGTCATTAAGTGGGCGTGGAGAATCGGGGGAGGGCGAGGGAGGTTGGGGTTTTAATTTATAACAATTGTTTCCATTTAATTATTTGCGTGTAGATAATTACCTGAAATCAAGCTCTAATGCAAATGCCTCGATAAAATCCACAAGTTATCAAAGCACGCTATGAAATTCTTTATCAGATTTGGCCTTTGGGTGGCAAACTTAAGCTGTTGTTCGTACCATATCAACATTTAGATGATGGAGGAACTATCAATTGATAGAGAACAAGTACCACCAATTCTGGTCAAGGTGTAGTGGCGTATAGTTGTCAGAGAGCTGTATAGTCTGCCAGCACTGTCTGCACTTGACAGTTTTCTGAACCAATATGGTTGATGTGTCCCAAAAATTGCATTTTAATAAAAAATAAGTACATTTCAAAGCGGGTAATTTTCGAATAAATGTTAAAGGATTTAGATCACGAATTTAACATGTACATGTATAATGAATAGGGGAAATCAACTTTTTATAATTAACTAGATGCGTTAGTGTTGGTTGTATCGTTATTTAATCTTTGCATTATATACCACGCCTCAGAATATTAGCATTTGCTAGCTAAACCAGCAATTATGGCGTCGATCATAAAATCGTATAATTATCCAAAGAAATGAAAAATCCTTTCAAACACTATTTGTTTGCTCGACAACAAGTTATTATACCCAATCGTGATGCAAAATTTGTACGCAGTTATAATTATGGGTTTGCAATGGATTAATTACAAATTACAAGCAGAATATTACTAATTAGGAAAGTTGGGATTATAAAGCTCGTCTTAATCGTCATTGCTTTAATAAATCACATCGAATATTGAATTACATGAACCGGTATTGTGGCACCATACCAAAACAAAAGCAATGAAGGTGTTAATGTACTTGCCCTAAAACGATTTAACGTGCTGCATGTTCTACTCTAGCATTAGCAACAGGCATTATTAACGGTAATTTATTGTTATACCAATTTCTAATTACTTGCACTCTGCTATTAGTTTGCAAAACCAGCTTAATCACATTGATTATGCTGATCGGAGAATAATATTAACCATTTGTCTTCCATAAATCATGTGCTTCCCATGACAACACAATAGTATTTTTTATAACAGACAACAAATACTCAAATTATAAGCATAGTGTACCATTTAATGAAGATAGTTGACCGAAAGCATAGTTAAATGTAATTCATGTCACGTAAACAGGTGAATGAAAGCATTAAGATGATGCTATTATGTCAATATGCTCCATTTTAAGCCAGTAAGAAAGTAAACAACTTCTTAAATTTAAATTTCT
This sequence comes from Ophyiulus pilosus, assembly GCA_033995625.1. Classification (NCBI taxonomy): domain Eukaryota; kingdom Metazoa; phylum Arthropoda; class Diplopoda; order Julida; family Julidae; genus Ophyiulus; species Ophyiulus pilosus. Next base: position 13,547 of record JAUJYV010000837.1, read on the forward strand.
GAGATTAAGTATATCAGGATAGGACATCCTATATTGTAGAGATTTTGAGCCATCCAACGTTATCGTTTCGTTAACCTTGGATGGCTCAAACTCTATATTATGGAAATATGGTTAACTTTAGTACACCAACTTCGTCCAAACAACAATTTCGAAATTACAAATCAATTTTTGTTTAATTTTATGGATCAGTATTACACTGGAGGTCTTCTGTTGAATTCACTACGTATTTAATTTATCAAATTCCCCTTTGTTTCGTATTTGTTCGTAGTTTTAAAAAAAATTGTATCGCAATATCATACCAAAGAAAAGTTTAACATCCTATGAAAAGCACCACATGGAATTAAAATCGATTGAATTATGAGTGCTGACAGAATCAATTTATTTACCATAAAACCTTTGAAAAGCTATTGACGTGAGCTATAGTAGTATCATGGCCAAATTGTTTTTTTTATTGTTACAGCTAGGCGTGTAACGTCGACCTGTTCAGTTTTCCATTTCTGAATGGGCTCGTTTTTATTCTTTCATGCTACATTTTCTCAAATGGTAGCCTTTGTGGTTTGGGTTGCTTTAATTGTTTATTTTCGCTTACAAGAAATACCATGCACATGCCACTCATGTTTGCTCAACACTGTATTTAAAAAGAATTCAAAATGAAATTTGTAAAACCGGCTTGTTCAATGCTATTCCAATATGTTTCTTACAAAACTTAACTTCACACCACACCGCTTGCAACCACACCTAATACCTACCTTTTGACGGATCACAATTCGCCTAATAAAATAGTGCAATGCAGCTGAAAAATGTTTGGCATCATGACAATCAATTTTGAATTCCTGTGTGTATAGCATAAATACTCTAATAACGGCCACTAGAAAATACTCGTATTCTGCAACTATTTTGCTTATTTTCCTCAACAAACAATTTCTTTTTACATAATACAGAGTTATCCGAATTTTACGTTGGTGTAGTTGTGTTTCACTTACATATGTTTCACTTAATGTAGACAATAATCAACATATATCATAAGCTATACTGTGATAACATACAACATTCCTAATTTTACATTCCACATATAAAGTCAAATTCTGTGTGCTATGGTCTCTCATTACAAAACTGCATTGTTTCATTAAATATCACCAGGTAAAACAAAAACATGATGATTATGTTGATTACGATGATGAAGTAACACACATTTTGAAAATTCACAAGTGAAAATATCCTGAAGAGAGTTGAATCTTAACCAAACATTACTTATGTCAAACCACTACATGTTTGCCAAAATAACTATATTTTGCATTTATTCAGCAGTATAGTTCTACAGGAAAAAAGTAGAAATGTTTTTTTTTTTGCATCGTGCAAGTGAACTAAAATATTAATGCGGTATGAAAGTCTGTTGAGGCCTCCTGTTGTAAAGAAAGGGTATCATAAAGTTGAATAGCTGCACGAATATCACATACCAATATAACTTAATTCTAACGACATTCGTGTCAATATAGCTCCAACCGATGGCGATTATTCACACAGATAGCGTTCAAGGTGGTTTTGTTTGATAATTTGGACACTTTTTATAGTTTGCCTTCAAACCTAATAAAAACTCGCAATTTGTGAAGGTAAAACTAATTTATTCGTGATTGCTTCGAAATGTAGATTTCAATACATCTTTCATCGTCTAATCTGCATACAATTACTGCATTTATAGTTGGGTTATGAAATATATTTTGCGCCACCTTTTATATTCATTCAAAACGACATTTCACTAAATGCACAGGTACAACAGGTGTAATTGGTGTTTTCTATGACCACTGTGCCAAATACTGTACAGTGTGTAAATGCTGGGTTTTTTGAATTTCATATGGAAAGTGTGTTGGCTTTCATCATGGCGTGTAGTGGAAAAAGTGCGTTTATGGGAATTAAATGCTTTGGGTAGTCGACTTGGTTGGTGAAAATAGTGCTCTAAATTGCAGGGTGGTTTGTTTCCAACTTTGACCTGGTTACGTCAGATAGAAGAATGACATTTTGCGTGTCTTGGAATTGTTTGAAAATGAAAATGGGGAGGTTAAGGTAGGCATGCATACGTGAATATGCAAAAAAGTGAAACTCTTATAAAGAAAACCGATGAAATAATAGGGTGGATTAACCGAGTTGCAAATTGCCATCCATGGCAAGGGTGGATTATTTACTGAACAACGGATAGTAAAGGTGAGGAAGGTAGACCCATATCCCACTTTTATTCACCATTTTTTCATGCATTCAAATTAGTTCACCATGGGGATTCCCTTCTTAATTGCCCAGGTATAATTCTGCTCGCTTTCCTAATACTATTCTATTGGTAATTAACCTTGCTTGCGCCTTTAAACTATATGGATATAGTGGAGAATTGATCTAGTTTAACGCCCTTAAACTCGTTCAGTGAATGCAATATGTTCAATAGGGATTATTGATAAACTAGTTTAGTGCCAGGTTAGGACACAGTTTGCTGCCAGAGTTATTGGAATGAAATAACAGCAGTCACTTATTTTTTTAAATATTTCAAATTCCATAGCACAGCTATTGTTTAATCATACACAATGCATTAAATCGACTTATTAGCTTCCGTAATCGTGTTCACGTGCTAAGATAGTATTGATAAAAATTGAAATTCAGTGCTGTCAGACAGCCACACTTTATGCATATCTTATTTTTCGTTCGTGATATTTTTTTTTCAAATGATAATTATGCGTTTTTCTTGGCATACTCCGCGAACCAAAACATGGTTTACATTAGAGAAAATGGGACTGTTTTTAAAACTATCGTTGATTACGTACTTCGTGTTTAAAGAAACTTAATTATTTTGAAAGTAAAAATAGATGTATTTATGTTAAAATGTTGTCGATTAAATGTATTTTATGTTTAATCTTTTGAAACATCTCATGAGCTGAAATACAAACAACAGAAGTTACATGCATGAAACCTAGAAATGAGGTTTAGGGAAGTTATACATAGTTAAGTAAGGTATTTCCATACTCGTGATTATTAAGAAAATGGAAAGCTATGGTGGTCAGTATGGAGTGATTTGCAAAAGGGGGCAGTATCATGGACAGACACCCCATAAGCACGAATTCAGATCTCATGGCAGATGCAGGATGCCAATCGATTGACCAGATGGTTGTTGCGTGCTGTCAGATATCTTATCGTGTAGCAAGTTTTAATATCTTAATAACTTGAGCCTGCAGGCCTCTGACACAGTTGAAATAAGATAACATTTTTACATTTAAATTGGTTTTTGTGCCTGTACAGTTTAATCACCCTGTGCTGACTAAAAACTAATTAGATGCTAAAACATATGTACTTTCTTAATGTTTTCTTCTGATTCACTCCAATAGGCTGCAAACACGCATATTTATGATTCCAGAAATACTGACAGTACCCTGTAGATGACCTGATATCGTGCACAAGCAATAAAGAGATAACTTGTTCATTATTTCTCATTTTAGTTGTAATTTATAAATATTGTTGCAGATAGACAATGGAGATTGTTAACAATTGTAGTCCACTTATGTATGGGTTTATTAGATTTTATGGGATGCTTTTTGGAATCCAAGGGATGAGATTGAAAATCAGGACAATATCTTTATGGCAAGGCTTGTAAAAGTGCATTTTTGAAAAAATTACGCTTTGGACGCAATAGAGATGTTAAGTTTTGAAGAAAGTTACAATTTATAATTATTCTTGAAACACGGCATAAGTTTAACATAAACTTTAAATTTTACATTATGATTATAAGAAAATTAATGTGCATGTGTATACAGATAAAGCTGGAATGAGATTATTATAAGGGGCCATTCAAAAATGACGTCCCCGAAATTCCTTCAAAAATTTAATTCTCTCCCCTTACCCCTTGTTCACATGGTGTCCATTTTAGCCTAGACCTCCCTCCCCCCTCATGGACGTCCTTAATTTTTTTGAAAAGTAGGGTGTCCAAAAAATATGTTGGAACATACAGTTCATCCTCGCTACCAATTGGTCCAATTCCACGACGTCCATAATGGCTTACCACCCCCTCCCCTGTCCACATGCCAGCAGACACCTACTACCGCCCTCTTGAGGACGTCCTTTTTTAATGACCCCTAAGATGACGATACAAGTAGAAAGTATAAGAGTAAACACAATATTTCCAACATTGAATGAGATTTTTATAAGGGGCCATTCAAGGGGCCATCGCGAATTTAGGGTCACATTTCGCCTGAAATCATCTTCTTTTCAAAGTAGGGCGTTTCATAAATATTAATGCAAGTTTTGGGTTTAAAATTAACTTGACATTGAATCTAAATTGTTACTCATCAGGTTTCAGACGTTCGGAATGCATAACTTTTTTCCTAACATGTACTAGTTTTGAGACAGTTTGATTTATGGAGTCTCGCTTTATAGTCTATTACCAACTTTGCGACTATAAATGCCATAGATTCCAATCACTTTGGACATTTCACAGCATGGTATGTCACTATAATTTCTAGAAATTTACCAACCGTTCTGATGTAATTTCTCTGGTCGTATTTCACCACTTTAGGCAGTTTTGTTAACTGTGATGGATCAGGGTCGGTTATTAATTCTCCTTGATTTTTTTCTAAGCGTTTAAAGTTACCACTCCTTGGATTTCTTTCAAAAAGTACACGTTCGTGTGCTTTTTGATAAGTTTTTTTTTCCGGATGTTTCAAGCGGCACATTTCCAAGCTTGGTTCCCCACTGATCCATGATTGATGTGACACGAAACTATAGATCACGTCGCAACACAATATTGGCACACTAAAAATGTTCTTAATCAGCCCTAATTTTGTTTAGCAGAAGTGATTCGAAGGCCATTCAAGGCAAGATTGATTGGAGATTAGGTGATACCAAATTGTGGTGGCTACTGCTGGTACGCATGTAAATACAACACCGAGCCGGAATAATTAGAGCAAATTTCGAGACAATTATTAGGCTAAAAAGATAACAACATGGCACCTCAGACGCAGTTGGAATGAAAAATTGGGAATTGCCACATATTCAAGTCTAGAGATATTATCTTTAACTGAAACAAAAACGAAAGTCAGGATGGCCTCCAATTTCAGGAAGGACTTTTTTTTCTAATTCTAAGGTCAAATGCTTTGTAACCAAAAACTATATCATACAAGAAACCAGTATGTACATTTCACGATACAAGTACAGTTAGAAGTTGTGGTTTTAATGACATTGCTTATGTGGTTTCGAATAAACGTTCTGGAGAATTGCAAATTTTGATCGAAGGGTTAAGTTAGACTTGCAGATTATACCTGATGATGAAATTGTAAAAGTTGTTGATGCATGGTGCAAATATCTGCAGTTAATTCTTTCTGGGACAGCGAATCCTATAGGCATCATACAACTTTAATGAAAATGGCTGCCTATATATCTGTCCAATGATTCCTGGATTACTCATTGTTAATTTAATTAATAATGGAAAACAAAACTTTTTATTTTAAAAATTGGCAAGCTTGTCTATGCTCTATTTGTATTATAACACCAGAAAGAGTAACACTAATTGTGTTTATTCTGGTTAGATCAATTTAATTACGAGTTTATTTTCTCCATTAATTAACGACTATCGATATCAATTACGATAGTACGCTTGTATAGGCAATTTTAACGACTCTATAAACAAAAGCATGGTTCGAATTGGGATTGTTCTACATGGTTTCGATTAGTTTAAAATGATCAATTTGTAATTACTAGCTTCTTTTGTCTGTTAGTACATCTTAAGCACTGTATACTTTAGTTTTTTTTTTTATAAACTTACCTGCATGCAGTGAAGTAATTATTATCTTAAAAACTCCTTTTTTAAAAATTGAAACTCATGCTATGCATCAATGCTTTTAAACTGTATACTATTTCATTTTAAATGGTTTTAAGTAAATATTTATAACAAAATAAAACGGACCGATTGATGCAGTAATTTAATTAAAATGTACTTTACTTTAGAAATGTAGTGAAAGCTAATTGAAATTGCAGAAAAAGCTGGATAACTCGTAAATCTCTTTTTTTATAATTAAATGACAAAAAATTCTTTGTTAATCTTGGCATGTAGTAAACTCATTTGTATTTTGTATAAGATTCAAGAGCTATAATGGGAACTAGAATAATAGTAAAAACTATGTTTTTTAAGGTAAAATCGTTATTTTTTCTTGTTCTAAGGAATTTTTACAAAACTATAGTGTATTTCAACGTATTCAGAAAGAAAGCAACTTATCTGTACAATTCTTTCGCGTAATTGGGACATTTGTTGAATTGGGCCATAACCGTCTAGTCCAGATGTGTCCCAAATAACCGGAATCAACAATAATTGTAATTAGATAGTGGAACTACAAATTTCACATACACCACTGGTGCACCTTGCTGGCGATATTTATATCTCCAAATCGCTTGAATTAATAATATTTTCTGAAATGAGCACATCAAGGTCTTAGCTCTCATCCGATGAGGGCCAAACAAAACTAATTCCTGTAATTATTCATATTTATGTGTCTGCACCAGTACATTCCATAATAACTTGTAAAGTCGGTTGACTCTAATGGTAACTGCTACCAGGTTTGTAACACTTTTCTCAAATAATGGTGAATGCTGAAGCGTAAAAGCATGTGAACTGAGCGTTACCACAGGAAGTGTTTACAATTAGCGTGTTTGTATATCTGGTTAGGAAAACCCTTGGAACACAATATTAATAGCGCATGAATGTTTATCTCTTTACCAAAAAAATATAAATGTCAGTTATTATACGCGTCGCAAATAATGAAATTGAGAAAGGCAAAGAGAAAACAACTGAAACATGTTGAAAATGCTTTTAACAAGCTCGTGTATATTTATGCTAAGAGGTACAATGTCAAAGATAACATCATAGAAATTTTCTGCTTTAAAAAAAAATGTAGAATTCCTTAACTAATTACTAGAAATGTCATTCGCAAGAACAAAAACAGGCCTTAGATCCGGTCATTATTTCGAGAAAATAATCTCAGCATGAGCATGTACCAATGATAAATTATTCGTAAATTACCATTACGATATATTGTGGATATTCATAAAACAATGGCGAATGGGTACAATGTAAATTTCTCGTAATGAATATGAAACAGGCTTTGAAATCACCTGTATGCTTCCTGAAAGTAGCGAGGGTGAACCGATGAAGCTGATTGAACAGAAATTTTATAAAACTAGCTTTAGTGACATTCATGGTTAATTATTTTTTGTGGCATATTTTGTGAGATGTTGTTCTACAATCTGGCAACGTTGTGAAATCCCAACAAACTGGGTCGGCCCATCAATTTGTATCTGGCAATGAGCATAAAGTCAAAATCCGATAAGTGTACTAGCTCCAGTTTGCATATGTTGTCGCAATACATTTTTTAAAACTAATTTAAGACTACACGGCAACATTTTCAGGATTTGTTATTAAATTTCCCAGAGAGATCTGCTAATGAAACTAGTGAGACAAGCAATTAAAACAAACTATCAAAGTCCATTTAGACCATTATGAAATCCCCAATGTAATAAGTATATGTATATCATAGTTATGAGATCACATAACAATGGATCTCATTACATGTTCCATACATAATCTCATTAGAAAATAATCTCATACATGAGATTTAGGGTTATTTACCTGACATGGAATGTCTCTGCTATTATTTCAGGTAAAACTTGTGCTACATCGAAGAATCCGTTTTCTATTTTACCAGGCTTTGAATTAATCAATTGATAGAAATTAATGTATTTAGATTTTCGTGGGCTGTAAATAACAAGAAAAAAATATGCGTTTAATCGTTATGTACTCCCAACATCACATTTTAAAAAATCTATAAGTAATATGCATCTGATGACTGATTTTGCCATACTATAATAAAAGTGTAATATTTACGGAGATCTGGTTTACACGATGGAGGATATTGAAAAATCAACCGTTAAATTTCAACTTCAAATGGAAAACGCCTTTCCCAACGCAATTTAACATGCATGAACGTAATATTTAGTAATATGACTGTTTAAGTTTATACTGTTATTATGGACACCCTGCTAAGAAATCTATACAAGACAATAGAATGTTTACAAGTTTTCGAAACGTTAATTCAAATATTATTCATCAAACTTGCACTTTCCTTTAATGTATTGCCGAAATGAGAACAGAATTTAAAATTTAAAATTTGTAATCAGACATAGCCCAAATACAAAATATAAATCCATTACGTCATCAATAGCAAAATATGAAAACCCTTGCCAATTCTGGGAATCTTGAGATACCAAGGCATACATGTTTAAATCACTTTTGTTTTACAGAATATTACGTTTATTATTGTTTTCTTTCACGTGCATGCATACTAGCTGATATCTATAGAACAATACAAAATAGGTTCACGAATTTATGGCAGAAAAAAATTGGTGATATATATATACACACCTGTCTGTAATGTCAGTATGGTCTGTAAAACTATTGCTAGGTATATTCGTACCAAATACTTAACAGATATTTTAGGGAAATGTTATTAACGTCACATTTGTTCCATTGTAGAAAGTCATAAAAACAGTTATAAGAAAGTTATAAGAATGTGGGCTACTGTATTTGAGCTTTAGTTTCTTTTAATCGCTTATTATAAAGTCAATCCCTGTATTTTTGTTTCGGCAGAACAATGCATACATGTTGATGGCCTTGTTGAATATTATAATTTTCAACTAGAAATGCGATGCTAGCTGCACAAACTGGTCATTGCTATTTTTTGCAGTATATTTATGATAAATTCCACATTTGTTTCGAAAACGACATATAATACGTTTTAATTATATTAATCACAAAGATATATTTCTCATTTTCGCTTAGTATTTAGGCCAAAAAATGTCAGAAATGATGTCGATTCGTTAATTTTTAAGTCTTGCTTTGGAGATAAGAATTTGGGGCAAGATTTTGGGTAAGTTCCTATAATCTTTTCGCCCATACCAAGTAAAAAGTACTAATTAATACACATATGGGTTGTACTTAAGACTTGATGCGTGATTAGCGTTGTAAAAGTCTAAGAGTACCAAAAATATTGACCACATATGTATTTCTGTTGGTATTGCAATGCGATATTTTTTTTTGAATTTGTGTTGTGTAATTTAGAGCTTAATTTGCACGCATATTATTTTGATTGTCTTCATATATGGAAAAGTTTATATAAAAACATTGTATCTAATAATTAAATTGAGCGATAATTTGAGCAAGGTTGTTAATAATAACAAATTAAAGGACAGCCGATAATCTTGTAAAAATACAATACATAAGCCTATAATAGGATAATTAATTTAAAATTGATCCATGAATGAAACAATTGGATAAATTAAGTTTTTCATAATTATTCTTCGATTAATTAACACTGTTATGGATAGTTAGATATTTTATACATACGCATAGTGCGCATAATCTCTTATTCATCCCCAATACATAATTGTCAGTGCATGCCCTAAAAGTGAGTATAGTTTCTTATCAAGATATACCGAATTCATTCACGCATTCTTTTAAGTCAGGCCTAAATTCATTCGACAATTACAATAACAAGTAGGGACCAAATAACAATTGGACCACATGGTGTCTACATTTTTGTATACGTGACCTGTTATATTTACTTTTATATTTACTTCAAAACTTCGCAGCAGTTGCCAAATTAAGCGCCCTTCGAGAGTGCACCACCTATGCTTTAATTTTACCAAAATTTGCTTTGTTAAGATATTTAGACTAGGTTGGACTCGTTTAATACTCAATATGCGCACTCATTTTGCATAATATTCACTTATAGGTATTTAGACCTCGCATCACATTTTTATTTTGTGGTTTTGAATTGACTGACGCGAATCTAAATTAAGAATAGATAGTTTAAAGACGAAAAAAATTGGTTAAAAATAAACCAGGCCTAGTCCTTGAAGTTTTGCATAAATATCGTTGTTAGACCTCGGGTCTACCGCATAACTCGTAATTTCGTATGCCAAAGAGCATGAAATTATTAATACTTTAAAGTATTATAATGGTTAAACGCATAATATACACGTTCATGGAATATAGGCTATACATAACCAGGTAGCAGGGGGTATTCTTCAATGGAGGCAACGTTACTTTCTTAAATTTAAACGCTGCAATTTTGCATTGAATTTTTCGAACGATTAAGCTGAGTGAATGTTTTGCTATAAATATTAGCAAAAAAAATAAGTGAATGTGGTCTATTCAAGTATTTATGCTGTAAGAATTGCATACAATCATCTCCGCTATGTAGCCCATCCCAATAATTTGTTGTAGTGTTTTCTACTGACCATGGTTCTTAAATGAATAGCTACAAAAAGTACATAAAACTAGAATAATAACATACTTGTATGGATATTCAGACTTTTAAATGAGACTTGATGAAATGTTGCCTAAAGCTTTGAAAAACTTGGTCATGTTTATCGATACAAAAGTAAACTTATGGAAATATAGCAGATAAAAGATTACGAAATCATTTACATAAGCGTTTGGATAATAAAAATAAACTACTACTAATCAAAATATGGAACATACTGGTAAATATAGTTGGGAAATTTGTTTAAAAATTTCTAGGTGAAACCTATTAACGTTAGGGTCAATTCAAAAACAACGTCTACAAGAGGGGGTGGGTGGGGGGGGGAGTTAATGATGATATTTTTTAGATTTTGGCTTTTCTGTTTGTGTTTTAAAGGTCAGTAAAAGGGGAAAGGGAGACTTGAAAAAATGTGTTCCCAGTCCCAAATGTACTTTAATTTTTAAAACCTCGGGAAAGTCTGATATTATGCCTAAATTTTTGTTAAACGCCAATTTTATGCTGAAATTTCCCTTAGATGTCAGGAAATTTTCGTTAATCATAGGGGTGGTCAGTGTTTGACGGAAATTCGGGGACGTCCTTTTTTAAATGGCCCCTTATGTAGTAAAACTCGCCAAAAATGGTGTACGAAATTTAATGACAAGGGGTTAAAGCAGAGGGTCAATTGTCACCCCTCGTGACGGTAATTCTAATGAAATTTCATTTTCTTTATATTTCTTAAGGGGATTATATTCTAAGAAACTTGATGAAATTTTAACGGTCGATTAAATGCCATATGCAGCTGCACTGATATGAAATAAGGGATGTATTACTTTCACGAACAGCAGTCATCATATACTACCTGCAAAAAGTCACGTTTTCTTTGCTAGGTAGGTCAATGCTTCCCATTCTAGTTGAGTGACGTTTTTTGATGCATGCATTTGATTATAGTTCTACACTTGAATGGTTATATATGATATATATATATAGATATATGCAATCTTGTGATAAACGATGTATAATAGTTTTCAAAGCTACCCAACGCTTAGGAAAGTTTCATTGCTTTATCGTCATCTTAATGTAATGCTAATGGAACTGATGAAAATTTCCATGACAATGCTAAGTGGATGAACATTAAATTATTAATTGCACAGAAGCTATCTAGCTTCCTGCGTTAATGTTCTGCGAGACGGACTGTAATCTTAAATTTTAGTAAGCCTTCTCCACCCAATATCGGGGAAGAACCTTTGAAAATGGTTGAACGTAAAAAATATACGTGTAGCTATAAGAATTCATTTGACACCATAGTTTGATTCCATACACAAATACCATAGTTAAAATACATCATATTTTGAATTCAATTAAATGCAATGACATATTTAACGTGTCCTGGAAATAAAGGTTAATATTCTGGTAGGTGATAGCATCGGTCATTGTAAGACAAAAAAGTGATGTCCAGTATTGAACGGTTTTCGAGATAGTAATTATGGAGAAAATCGATATCTTACATAAAATCTGCTATATTTATAAGTTCAACTGCAACAGTGTAACTACCTACACAGAAACAGCAAACATAAGTATGTTGGCATATGCAACATTTGTGAAAATGTGCGTCATTCTAAAACTTCTCAATGTCACTGTCAACAGCCAAACGTTAACACCTTACCACACTACGACAATCTTCGACTATGAGGTATGACAGTTACATCTGAGGCGCCCTTTACATGCTAGTAAAGAGCATGGTGATAGTACCTTGGAATTTGTATGATCGATAATGGATCGATAATAAATCGTTAATGAAGTTTCTCACAAACTAAATACAAATTCTACTTATTTTTATTTTGGTAAAAAAAATGAACAGTTGCATTTATTTGATCAAATTCTGATAATAGACAGCTTGTGTTTATGATAAATGTTATCAAGTTCTGTTCAAATTCTAAGCAATAAAATGAAAAGGGGCACCAAAGGATTGTTCAGTTATTGCAACGACAGAATTTGTTGTTTAATGTTACTGTTTTACAATATATTAATAGTCGAGTGCTTCGACCTATTCCACTTGCTAATTTTGCAAAGTATTTTGTGCGGATACCGCCTTTATCAATAAAAATGTAGGTGTGAGACGATATGCAATTAAGTCTCATATCGAGCTTGAAAATTGTTTTCCTCCAAGCTTTTAAATCTTATCGCTTAAGTTTGAGGGAGGGCTTGTCATATAACGACTGAGTAACACACTTTTTGCATTTTTAATCGTGTGAACATGTTGCATAGAATATAACACTTATCAAGCGCAATTCTGTAGAGTATTGGCAAGCGTTCACCCTGCCCTTAACGACTGGTGGCATTGACACAAGTATTATTTTAACTCCATGGGAGTTGCATAGTTGAGGTGATATACATGTAGCAATGAATAGTACTGATATGCCACTTGACTTGTGGGCGGATCAATACGATATCCTTGAGTTGATTGTTTGGCTGCAGGTTTATAATTTACCCTGCATTAGAAAAATGTTAGTTATATTCGACCTTTCCCTATACCTTAAAGGATGCAAGTTCAGGCTAAGCAAAATACAGCACTGAACCTTGAGTATATTCATGAGCGTTTCAAACAGGAAATATAGAAGGAAAGTTTGAGGCATTTATGTAGCACATAATATTACACTTTTCTGGTGAAAAAATGAAATATGGAGCGTGTAATATTTTCACACTAAAAGGTTTAAAATGAAAGTTAGAAGGTGTATCGAATTTAAAATTTTGTTGTCAGAAACTATGTGAAACTTCCATTTTCTTATTGTTTTATTTTCTTCATGCATGGTGGCCAATTGTGTGATTTTTAATGTACCCTGTATACAATATGACTCCTACTGCTAATGGTTATGCTTTGTATTAATTACTGAAATTCTG
>JAUJYV010000838.1:0-26762 GCA_033995625.1 Ophyiulus pilosus
TCATTTCGTCTTATTTCGGGGACAAAGAAAATAGATGATAACGCATCTTATTTTAAGATATTTCGATTTGCAGTGTGGAGGCGCGATTTGGGAGATGCGGTATAATTCTATGTGCCACGGAAATTTTAGCACAATGTTGTGTCTCGTGAGTTAACTTGTATAGACGTAGTATGATGTCAATGATATAATGATCTGAAGGGATTGATCAATGCCAAACTTTGAAAAAAGTTGAAGGTACCAAATAATGTAGATTTCAGACCACAAAGGGCATATTCATCGGCGTTAAAACCCCGTGCTGCAAATTCAGGACTGGTAAAGGTAACTTATGCATAGAAAATAAAAGTAGATAGGAAGACCAAGAGCACTGTCTATCGCTATCATATCTGAACAGGTACTTTTTTATCTGGTATTCTTTGGATTTTTTGCATTAGCGCTTCCGTGTGCAAAAGAAAGCAGCGTTTTTCAAACTTTTTCAACATTGTAAAACGTGCTAAAATTGGCATTAACACCATTAAGATTTTATATCAAAGGCATTTTTTTAAATTAACAAAATAAGAAAAACCAAGTCTTTAACAATGCTAAGGCTTTTTATTTGCAATTACAGCAGGGGGTGACCATAAGGGGGGGGGGGGGGCATCATGACGTAAACGGCGTCATCGAAATTTGAGGGATAAATAGGGGTTTATATGTAATCAGAACGAATACCAAATTAACAATCATATGCATGTAGTTTATTCAAGAAAAGTAAGCTATATAGCGAGCTCCCTATCAAGGCCGGTGGGAGGGGGTTCTGAGTCAGAGTTTGGGAGTGGGCACCACTAAATTTTGGACCCTTCACAGACCCCTGCAGTGCAATTGTATTTTTTTTTTTTACATTACTGTATCAGTGAATACACAAAAAAACATTCCTAATGTATATATTTTGGAGAGGTTATTTATTTACATTTTTTTATAAAAGGTTGTTTTCCTTATAAAACGATTTACCTACGAAAATTAACTGTCGTCACTGGACATATTAGGCTTCATATTGGCGTTTGGGGACGCTTCCGCGCAAGTATACGTTATACGAAAGTATCCTTCACCCCCCAACCCCCCTCCCCCTTCCTTCCCATGGCGCCCTCTTAATCAACGGGCACCTGGTGGCGAAGGCACGCATGAGGTGGCGTCGCGCCCCTTCGAGTGCACTTGAAATGGTACTGCAGTTAATAGATGACAAGCGCGGGGCGTGAAGGTGTCAAGGGTCATCGGTGCGCCCATGCGTGGGCCCCTGCCTAAACGACTTTTAACCTCGCGCAGCCTGTTAACCCCGGGCCCATGCATATGTAACGCGGTTAACAGTCCATTCAGCCCCCCAAAATGGGCTAGACCACCAAAACCCCGTGTGTTTGTATTGTGTTATCGAAACCCTCCTCCTGGTCCTTTTTTGACTTCCCATGGAGTTCGCCCATTTTGGTGGCGCCCGATACGTTCCATATGCACGACCAAATAATGAAGTTCGAGTGAATAGGGGCGTGCGGCGAAACTACCCAACTGGAAACACGACCGAAAGGCATAGGGCCCCTTGCCACAAAGGGCCATGGGAAAAGCGGTTAGGGTCTCACGCCCCGCGGTCGCTTCCACCAGAAGGACCACCGATCGCGAGGAGGGTCCATTAAACCACCGCAAATTTGACGTCACGCCTGGGATCACCTTGGTGATCGTGTGCACGTGAAAACATATTTTTTCATGCAAAAACTTTCAGCTATCTTTAGAGAACCATGCATGGATAACGGAATTTTTAAATTCGTATATACGGAAACAATTTGAGATGGAAGGTTTGTTATTGTAGTTTGGAACGCTTACATGTATAATGGGACCACTGGTATAAGACATTCATGGAGGCAGATGTTATGAAAACGAACATTTTTCAATGTTTTGGGAAACATGTTAAAGAAATTACAAAATTTCCATCAAAGAAACTTTCCAAAATCTATAATATAATCCTGATGTAATTACAGATATGAAGTAGCCTACAGTCTTTTTTACACATTGTATTACTTTTAATTTTAGTGAATTTTATTTCACCACAAGAACAATTGGGATCACAAAACACTGCAAAACACACCATTTTGCAAACACAAACTTGGTATTAATCTATAGCTAGCTGTCTTCACGTTAAGAAAACGTCCCTTTTTATGATGCCCTTTCACACAAAGCAGAAGAGCGTTAAGGAAATGATGATGTTTAGGGTTGCTTAACCTAATTCAAATACTCTAATTTCATACTATACATGTAAAACCCTAAACATCCGTATTGCCTCAATGCTCTTCTGCTATGTGTGAAAATACATCATTAGGGGCGTTTTCTAAAGGAAGAACCAAGCCCTTTCCAAACATAGTTTTGGACAGGGTACTGCAAATACGTGAAAACAAAAAATTGCCCCCCTCATCATCAGCGATTTCCAATGGATCGAATTGATATTTTTTTTAAATATATAAATTTGTCGCATGGCATTGGTAGTTATTTTGAGGTACTTGAGATACCGGGAATTGTACTTGAATTTTAGCACTTAGGAAAAATAGGGGATTATAGTTGAAATTTGTGTTAATCACCAGTTGTTGTTGTTTGAATTTAAGATATGTTAATTTGGCTATAGCAACCATTTGGAAAAAAAATTCTTCAAAATTCTTCATTACAATATAATTGGTCATTGGGACACAATAAGAGGTCCATTCAAATTTAAGCTCTTTACAGCAAAATTATTGGACACCCTGATTACATACTGCATGTACATGCATGTGTACATTTTTGTAGTTCGGGTTCAGGGGGTTAAAAACCCCTTTTTTACGTAAACAAATTGCAGTGAACATAAAATATGTATTACTACATATTCATGAAATTTCTTTCCAATGTATTTTGTTTTGTTGTAAAATTTACTGCTTCTTTGACCACCTGACTTAACAAGTACACATCGTTTCTAGCACTTTGTAATAAAATAGTTGTGAAAAATGTGTTCCATCATGGACGACATCACTTGGCTGTAATTCACTGTTATTATTAAAGGTAGAAAACCGTGTCACAAACTTGTCATAGATTAAAGTTACGTGATGACGTCCATTTTTGTGGTTGTGCTTCACGTTTTTTTGTATTGGACATATGGGCCTATGTCGGGACACAATATAGTTTTTGAAAAAATGTATTGATTTAGGCATGCCATCATTTATTAATACATGCATGTAGTTATCAGAAAAGTTTTAATACCCTGATGTTCCAAAATGTAATACTGTTATTCACTATTTGTATGTTAACATTTTTTGCTTTTTCGTTTGCAGAGTGAAACGGAAGCGTGTTGCGCTTGCGGTCACGTGATCACCGAGCGTTTCCTGTTTAAAGTAAATGGTCGCTCGTGGCACGCCAGGTGTCTCCGCTGTTCCGTGTGCCAGACAGCGCTGGACAAGCAGCCATCTTGTTTCGTCAAAGAGGACAGCGTTTACTGCAAGACGGATTACGTCAGGTAAGATTGCAACACATACGTATTCATATTTGACACAATAATTTTAAAAGACATTTTTTAACAACAAAATTCAGCAAATCCATTGAAATTAAAGCAAGTTTTATTATTTCCTTGGTTAATCACAAAATTGTGATAATGCTGTCATCCCACTTCGCCATATTGTATTATTTTTGTTAACATTATACATTGTAACATAATAATGTTATTTGAACCCAGTTTGCCTAACCTAACCTAGTCCTAACCCGAAACTACCCAGGTCAAATAGGACCTCCTCTCCAATCTAAGCTTGATGTCGCTACTGACGTAGGGGCATTCTCCTGAAATTGGGTACGACCCACACCACATGGCATATATATGCTGACTGTAGGGTACTGAGTTGAATTGAGCAACTTGCATTAGGCAACTTTCTAAAACACGGGGACTTGCATTTTCTACTGCAACGGCATGCCGTTAAAAACGAGTTACCCAAGTTATGCTTTACAAAATAGTGTCCAGGGGTTTAACGCAGCTGGGGTCAGCGGCCGAACTGACCCCTGGTCATCGGGTTCCGCCAGGTAAGCCATTAAAATGGCGAGTTAAGTGCAACAGGAAACAGCCTCACAACGGACCCCACGCCGCGAGTGGACACATAGTGACCCCTGGGCAGTGAGTGGTCATCTCTCGTTAGTGCGTCTCTGGCCCAGCAGGGGGCATTGCGCTCGCACAGAAGCCGTCAGGAGGCACTAAACGAATGGCTTTTCGGTCTGGGACAAGTCAAGATTTACCTCTTTTTTACGTCCCAGGATGCATTGCTGCGCAGGTGTTAAACGTCCAGTCGTCGCCCCGACATAGACTGCTTTTACCCTAGTTTTTTTTTCGGTTTTTTTCAACCACTTAGCAGCGCCATGATGCGAACCACAGGGGGCCAACAGCAACTTCTCACTTTTTTGACACCAAAGGGCCTACCGTCGCGCCCCCTGGGGCCAATAAAAAATATATCAACATGTTTATCCCTCTTTCCCCCTGCTGATGGACGCACGATCGGAATGCGGGACGGACGTCACACTGCGACCACCAGGTGACGTTGAAGTCGTGTGCTAGCTTCACATGTCTAAGGTTGTGCTAGTTTGTGTTAATTGTGATCATTTTATGGTTATTACTTTTATCATTAAAAATGAAATTCGAAGGGAAATAACATCCCAAATAGTTACTAAAACTTCATAGGAAGTGTAAGGAAATATTCTTTTTTTTAATGGCCCCTAAGCGGGAAAGAGACACCAGAAGAAATGTGCCCTCAGTCTCAAATGTACTTGGATTTTTAAAATTTCGGGAAAGTCAGGTATTTTTCTTTGATCGAGGCCACGTCTCCAAACTTTATTATTAGAGAGTTTGAGCCATCCAACGTTAACGAAACGCTAACGGTAACGATAACGAGAAACAGCGCTAGCGACCCGGAATGTCAAGGACTGCCCTATACGAAGCATGGCATTCCAATGCCATTCCGGGCTTCCCGCGCAGTTTTTCGTTAACGTTATCGTTTCGTTAACGTTGGATGGCTCAAACTCTCTAATATTTACATTACTCCTACATTCTTTTTACTTGTGTGGGTTCCATACAAGGATAAAGTTTCGATTTGATCAAAATCTCAAATTCGCGGTACACCATGTTCTAAAATTTCTTTTTAAAAAATATAAACGAAATTGCAACTTTAGGATACGAGTTAAGGATAATTTTAAGTCGATTCCGAATTTTTTTTTTTATCAATTGGAACAAAGAAAAATCGAGCTTTTTGTACCGAATCAGCTGAAGTCATTTCAGAGATACCAAAGGTCGATAGTTGTATATGGTCGTCGCATGGAACCTTCTTCCGCCTGAAAGGGTCCAATGGGGTGCATTATAGCAGACGGAATTAGGAGCACGATTTCACGTTCAATTAGAAACAAATTCCCTCCCAATCACATAAAGGGCGATACAATAGGGCCTCGAATTAAAGGGGAACGCATGGTTTAATAATGTATGGAGAATAGGGCATGGTATCTTTTCAGGCAAATTAGCCAATTTCGCAGATGAATTTCCAGGAAATCCATGGATTAAAATAAGAATGAATTTAAATTTGAGAATCCCTACAGGAAATGTAGGGGTTTTAAAGAAGTTAAGCATCCACACTATCTACACAGGTCCTTATGCAAATTAATAGTGTACCTTGACTATATTTTAGTCCCTTGTTAAGGGTACCTGGACAATTTAACTCCTTGTTCAGTGTGCCTTGATGATATTAGCCCTTTAGTCTAATTATTTTATACCATTGCTATACTATGCATTCTTAAGGTGCCTAAGAAATATACATTTTGATTTAAGTCTTCTGAATGGCCGGTGTACAAAAGGCGCCCCTGGAGGTCCCATTAAAAATCCACGTGAAATCAAATATTTCGAATCGATCGGTTCACACTAGCCTCCAGCGGTCAATGCATGAAACAGCGTGACGTCATTGTAACAATTGGTTCTTTTCTGCCTCCCACACTTTTCGCAATGGGATTTTCAGGCAGAAAAAATGCATTATGGGTGGTCCTTGCGTTAGGCCTAATTAGAACGCTCATAGGTGTATAATGATTGTTACTGGAATGTTGGTAAATGGGTGACCATTGGTCACTTGGACGTAGTGGTCAGTTAGCATGTTAAGAGTTGAATGTCAACATGCTAATGGGTAGAACAGGAAGTTTGCCTAACGCCCCCTAGATGTGTCATGATGCTAAACCCAGGTGGCCTGAACAGCGCTTCTGCTAAGGAATGCTTCGCCACCCGCAATCCCTCTGGTGATGGCCATGGACACTACGGGGAGCCACAAAATAGGGAGAACTATGGGGGGTTCGCGTGCATTGATCTCATTGAGCTGTAGAGGCGACTGGCAAAATCACGTAATTGTTCTTTGCTTGGTACTAGGTGGCGCTGTATGAACGTCCCTATAAGAGTATTATATAAGACCTAAACGTAACTCTAAGTGTAGTGTAGCAAAAGCAAGCAGTTCTTAGGGGCCTCTCCTCGACGTAGGACTACATTTACGTCATTATTGAGTGTAAGTTCACTAGTAGCAGTGTAACGGCTAATGGCGGTGAGAGGGCCCCAACATAAATTCCGATTGTGTGCCCATTAAGTACTCGCCACATTTATATTACACAACATTTTCCTGAATTGCTATCTGTATGTTGTATTAACATCATAAAACCGTTAACATCTACATTTCCTCAACGCTCAGTTGCTATGCAGGAAAGGAAATCATTTGGGGCATTTCAGAATGTGGATGCATAGACCATCATAATGATTTATTTCCATTCAGTCATCTCGACAGTTACTCTCATAATTCGAACACGGTTTGCATTTTGAGAGCTACTATTAGAGAGGAAAGGGATTAAGTTCTGTATCGACTAACGCAAATTCCGTGAGGAACTCTCAGAGGGGTGTCCATTGGCGAGAAATGCCATTGAGAGCATTTCGAGAGGTTTACGCCAAAATTTACTATCATGTGGAAGAGCACCTTTATATTCTAGCTACCCATTTGAAGGCATTTGATATGTATACTTTCACGCGCAATGTGAGAGGCCATGGTTATGCCAACCGGAAACGCTGTTGGGGCCAATAAAAAACGACTTCCCCAGATTTTCTTCTAAAATATCCCAAGAATGGGATAGGGAAGGATGTTTCCAATGGTCCCAACAACGTCTCCTCTGCCATCCTCTCGTACCTACATGGGACTCAAGCGAGAGGCTATTAATGTCAGCCGGAGACGCTGTTGGGGCCATTCAAAAACAACGTCCACAAAATTTCGTCTAAAATATTCCAGGCATGGAATAGGCAAGGGTGTTTCCAATGACCCCCAACATCGATACCCCAAACGATACCATCCTCTCAAGTGAAAGAGCCTGATGAATTAAAATGCAGTGCGCTTATAAGGCCCTACAAGGGTGAGGGATCGTCCAAAAATGACAATTTTTCCATGACATTGTTGCTAATTCTTTTTTTTCTTTCAACCTATAGGCAATTCGGTACCAAGTGCGCCAAGTGTTCTCGCACAATCTCGTCGACCGACTGGGTTCGGCGCGCCCGGCAATATGTATACCACCTGGCGTGCTTTGCCTGCGACTCCTGTAAGCGCCAATTGTCCACCGGTGAGGAATTCGCTCTTCAGGACCACAGAGTCCTGTGCAAAACCCACTACATAGAACTTGTTGACGGAGGAAATAACTCCAATGATGGTAAGTTCATATTTAAAGATTTTGAATCCACATTTTGAATAACCCAGCAGCAAATCTACTGTACTTTATTCAAATTACACGCAACTACAGTACTTTTGCATTAAGATGCAGTTAATTGCAGAATTTAAAACTGCAAATATTTGCAACTGTATTTTTTGTTTATTATTTTTTGCAATAAAAGTGCAAGAAATCTGCTGTAATACTGCTGTAAAAGTGCAGTTCCAAATGGCAGAAATACTGCAGTAATTTGAGATAAATGAAAAATGTGAGGATATATCATACTGAACACATTTATAGGAAATACGAGAAAAAGTTTGTAGATAATAGAATAGAAGTTTCAGGAATACTGAGAGCATTCTATTTCCATTTTAGAATGTTCTGGATCTATCGATAGGGGCGTATTCACAGTGTTTGCAAAATAATATCATATTGTTGCTTCTCAAACACATGTATGCAGCTTTCGTTATTGTAGTCCTCGGTTTTTTACTGTGTATGTATGAGGCGTGGATAACAGTGGTAGGGGAAGATGACCTCATGGTTATCATTGAAAAGTTTTTTCCTACTCCATTATTATTAAGGTGCTCGTGCAGGTGGCGCCTCCTGTTGCACACCGATCACAATGATACAAATAGTCGTTAAAATGCCGTAAAATTCCTCGACTTTTATTTAAAAACTTGGTTGGCCACTTTCGTATTTACTGTTTTTTTATGGCACGTTCCCGCCCCCGCACGTGCTTTATCCATGGACAATTACTGGCTATTCTTTGTCTATAAAGTTCAGAGCCCTATGCACATGGAGCCTTCATCTTTTGACAATTCACACAGTGGCTATCCATAAACTACCTTTTTTTGTGTCATTTTCGACCATGTTTTATTACCAAAAATCTAAATTTAGTCAAATGTACGAAAATTACCGGACTTATAAAACGCCCATCCAGACCTTCCCAGCAGAAACAAATACTGCAATTAACTGCACATTACTGCAAAAATACTGCTGTTAATTTGAATATAGTGCTGCAGATTTCTTGCTGAGTTTGCAAAGTTGTATAGCAATTTCTGACATACAGTATTTTGGAACTCCTTAAAAATATCTTCCATTAGGAAGATTTTGTCATCGGCCAAGCTGACACTCTGGCCAGTTCGCCACTGTCTCTAATAGGGCGCCAGTTACGCTTGCAAGGGGAGGGCCCAACAGGAAATCTATTATTATTAGCGTAATATTAAGTAAGGGGACACTTCCATAAAAATAACGGAATACATCTATACAATAATGGCAACCGGGAGACCCAGGTTCGAATCCCGGCCGGGTCGGTGACTCTGACTGTGGTTTTCGCGGGTTTCCACTGTCGTTTTCAGGCAAATGTAAGGGGTAGTTCCTCTAAAAATCGGTTGCTATTATGTTTATTTAGTTTGTCGTCCTCTATTACCATAGTTGTCTTATTTGAGCCTCTAAACTTCAACCAACCAATCAATCAATAAGAGGACATTTAATACAGAAAGTTCCCTCATTTTGGATAATTTAAAAGGAAACATCACGTATATCCAGTTTATATTTCCTTCAAATTGTACTCGATCATTCCTGTAAAATCTACGGGTTCTTTTTTAAAACTATGTATATTTTTATTAAAATCATTCTTTTTTGTGTTTTTAGAGAATGCCGACCAGGACAGCCACCAGAGGGCGAAGAGCAAGCGCGTACGTACTACGTTCACTGACGAGCAGCTGCAGGTGCTGCAGGCCAATTTCAGTTTGGACTCAAACCCCGACGGTCAGGACCTGGAGCGAATTGCCCAAATAACAGGGCTGAGCAAACGGGTGACTCAAGTGTGGTTCCAGAACTCCAGAGCCAGGCAAAAGAAACACCAGGGCTGCAGCACCGGCGGCGGCGGTGGAGGGACGGGAGCTGGAGCGCTGCAGTGCACCAATGCTTCCAACAAGCGGGCCAATGGTAAGCTCCAAGTCCAAATGTCAAAGCACTCACTCATTGTGCAGGCACCCTATTCAGTTCTGCACACTAAATTACATTTTGCCCCCAAAATACTATTATAATGCTTGGTCAAGCCACACTTGTGGATTTTTGGCACAGGAAATATACAAGGGATTTATTTATAAATAAGAACAGGAAATTGTAAGAAATATTCAGGCAAAAAATCAGAATGCAGAAACATTATTGTTTTTCGAAAAGAAATTTTATAGAAATATTGATTAGTGTATAGGAACATGAAATGACGTTTTTGCTATAAAAGTTAACCTCCATCAGGTCTGCAATGAGCCATCTTCCCAGCAGAAAATCTACTGCACTTATTAAATTAGCTTGCAGTAAAATGCAGTTAATGGCAAAATTTAAAACCTCAAACATTTTGTAATTACGAATGGTAGAGTGAATTTTGCAGTGTGCTGGGTTTTGTATGTGCCTCTCTTGCAACAAAAAGAAGCGACCATCTTGGAGGTGCTAAACTAGCCTGAGCCTGAAACTGTCAGAATGCCCATAAAATAAAAAGTGAAATAGAATTCTTTTAAATATATGAATTCTATAGGATTCTTGCATTTGGGGTTTTTAAGTTTTTTTAATGAAAATAATCTGAGATGAAGCGCCATATATGGAAAGTAAAGAGTGGTGTTTTAAGCCACATCTTAGTAGTTGGGTTTGCCGTTCGATGGCGCTGAACCCATTGACATCAGGGGCTCTGACATAGGTTAATTTTTCCTAGCTATAAATTTGGGAACGCGTGCACGTCATGGCCTAACAGCTGCCTCGCCCAATTCAAGATGGCCGCCTTGAGATTTGGACTTTGGCCTAGCTTTACCCCCTTGGCTTTGGCGACCGATGGCGCTTCTGTCGCCAAGCAGGGGGCGGGGCGAGCGCCATCTGTCGGCCATGGTAGACGCGCGCGTGGACCAATCCTCCCCCTCCTTGTTGCGCATGCGCAGTTCGTCGTGTTTTAAATTTTAAATTTTTCACTTACATTTTAATATTAGTATATATATATATAACATTTACTTTTGATTAATCGATGATTTTTTAATAACTTCAAGATGCTGAACCAAACGAAATCGACGAAAATCGAAGCTCTTTGTAGTGAATACGAAGTCGAAATTGCCCCGTGAGAAGCTTGAAGGAATTTTTCGGGAAGAAAACTATGTTTGAACAAAAATTCAGCCGATTGTTTAAAAATTCGGTGTCACGTAAATTCTAGTCGTTAATGAATATTTGTATACTCGTTGCACATATTATTAGATTGCAATTGTAAGTTCATATTTGAACCCGTGCACCAAATTTCATACAAGTAAAAACGTTTCAAACATTTTTCTGCTATAGTTTCGATTTTTAACTAATTTTCTGTAATTTCTACAGAGTGAAATTTTCAAACGTTCTTTCCAAAGGATTCCTTAGCTGCCCAAAGCATATAGCAAAATTTGAAGGCAGGGAAGGGGAAATCATCCCCATATATCAGCGTATCTCAAACTGTAGTCAAGGACCTCCGAGACTCTTTCAAGGAGTCTGTGAGGTCAAAATTAATTTCATAAAAAAAGTGTTATTTATGTTAACATGTAGCGTTCAACAGCGGACTGGCAGGGCATCAGCTTACCCGATGACCCTTAAACGTAAATGCCGGTACGCACCAAAGCAAACACGAAACAAAAACACTGTTTCTTAAACATGTTTTGCGGCGTCCAGAGGTTTCAGCAAACTTTTGGAGAAAAAAAAGCATGTTTTCAGCGAACATTTCGGTGTTTGCTGCATGGTGTTCACTTACGAGGCGGTCCAGATGTTAGAAATGCTAATGACTTTAGCAAAAAAAGTAATTTTCACATTTTACCACTTATTTAGTTCTTATAAAAATTAAATGATAGCCTTAAAGAGTATTTATGGGTATACCAGTTGTGTGGCAACTATAATATTTTTAGAGCCAAATACTGGTTCCGTTATTAGATTTATTATTTTCTTCAAACAAAATTTAGAACTCACACTTGTTTTATTTATTTTTAGCAAAGTATTCAAAGTATTGCTTTCTTCAAAGCGGTGAAAATATTACCAGAAGTTTATTTTATTTTAAAGTTTATTTCCATCGACTCATTTCTTGGACAACTGTTGTTGATCAAGTAGTTTTAATTGTTTCTATATATGCAATGAAACATAAAAAAAAAAAATTAAAGGATATTGATTATTATGGAAAATTGTTGCAGGCATTTTTTTATTAATATTTTACATTAACATTTTTTCTCGAAATGACTTTTAGAGTCAATTCATTTTCGATACAGGTGCATGTGTATTGAACTTCTAGAGATCTTTATTTTTGAACCTTAGATATAACAGAAAGTAATTTTTTTTCACTACATACACATACAGTATACCGAGTATAGTACACATAGCCCCAAGATACAATATATTGGGACTCTCAAAAATTTCGAATAAATACAATACAAATATTTTAAGAAAATTGCCTAATTTAATATTTTCTTACTGTACTGTTCTGTACTATGTATATTAGTCTTTAAACTGTATAAACTTTTCTGATTGTTATTCAAGAGTCGAAAATCACAAAACTATCGACAGGTACACACAAATTATTTCAATTATATTATAGATTTCTCCTTAATGTGTGAATCATTTTGCTCTTGTTTATGATAGAATTTGAGATAGTTTCAGATACCACTTCCAGATGTGAAATTTCATGTTATCATCCTCAGAACAATATTTCTAAAAGTTTTTACCATAGTTGGTATTTGCTCGTTGACAGTCAACTTGACCGTTGGCCTCTCCACAACATCATTCCTCCCTACTGTTTTTTAGCCACAAAAAAAAGAGCCAAATTTATAATCCGTTTATAGCACCCTTTTCTGTTTCTGCTCAAGTGTTTATTCGCTTTAAGGGGGAGGGGATAAAAACAGGGGCCAATTGCGGCCAACAGAGGAATCTATAGTGAGCATTATTATCCCCTCCTTGGGGAGTGAAGTGCATTGATAGGGACTAATTTGCATACACTCGATACGCTATGTTTCGCAAATTAGGAGAGAAAATAGAGGGGAATACAATGCTTGGGATTAGTCGCTCCACCTAGCGGATAGTCAAGTCAAATAAAGGAATTAAGAGGGGTATTTCCGATTTGTAAACATCGAATTTGTAGATAGAACTTTCAGCTTTTCCTAAATTAAGAAACTTTGATTGATCTTAACATGAACACTAGAACTAGTATTTTAAAGTACCCCAATGTAAAAGTGTATGACAATTTTAGTCAGTTCACACTAATTTCATTTTCGAAAATTCCCACTAATGTCTCAAGGAATATTCTCGTATTTCTCATAATCCCTCAACTTTACCAATAGCAATTAATTACCTCATCTTCTTCTCGGATTTTCCTTAATTTTTCTTTCATAGTTTATATTTTTTTCTAAAATTTTCCTCACACTTTTTGGATAATTTCCCAATCTACCCAAGTAGCAAAAAATCGCTGGAACATGATTGGAAATGTCAAATTAATATAACTTGAACCAACGTATTCTATAGTATGTCTTGCCCTGAATTCTATACAAGTAAACACCCATTTGTGGGTGACCCAAACTTGAATTTCTGCAATTTTGATAATTTTATTCTGTATTTCCTCGTTATTTAACTCGAATAGAAGGGACCCAAGTGTTTTTGTATGAATTCTTAGCGGGAAAGATTTAAAACACCTGTCATCTTCTTCTCGGATTTCCCTCAATTTTTACATTATGGTATTATTCACGTTTTGAGTATATTAACTTCTGTTAGTCAGAGAGTGTAAAAATGATGTCATATTCGGAAAGCGGATGGCTGATTCTATATTTGACCCGGTCAGTTTCGGATCGCAATTATAGAACACTTTTTCAGAATTCCAAAAAAAAAAGTGTCCCAAAACTTGTTCTAGTATGTGTACGTTTCCTAAATTTGTCATCCCCTTCGGAAAGTGAGGTGCATGTATAGACTCATTTGCATACACTCGATACACTATGTTTGGCAAATTAGAAGAGAAAATAAGAGGGGAAACAGCACAATGATTGGGATTAGGTGCTCCACCTAGTAGACTTTGAAAGCAAATAACAGAGGAAGAGGAGGGTGCATTTTTCCTATTTGTAAACATAGCGAAAAAGCTCGATTTTAAACGAGATTAGCCGAAAATGAAGTCGCCCGTGTGTAGAGCCGCGAATTAATCCTATATTCCCGCAGCATTTTCGCCTAATTCGTAATTACGTCATGTACGCTTGGCAAAATCAGTTTCCCTCGCGGCCCATGATGAAAATAATTGAATTTAAGGAGCGAGGTGCGCCCCGTTGATCGAAGGGGGCGCGTGTGTTGCATCTAGCCCAGAAATACAGCGATTTTTCTTTTTATTTCCGTTTCAACGAACAATTCAAAGTTAAATATAGAGGCCTATTGATTCCTGTCTCCCTATAGACGTGCATGCGTCGTATTTTCAACGCCTTTCTTTTTTATTTAGGGTGGTTTGGCCGAGATCACTAAAAAGCCCTAAGGTGAAACCCGGTAGACAAAAAAATTGGTTCGCACCATTTCGAAATTGGGAAACATTGTAACAAAGCGAAGGAATTCAACCCATGTGATGTAGTTTTAAACACATGACCATAGTTTACATTGAGTCAAACATCGATTTTTCGAACAAAGATTTGAAATGAAATTAATCACTTGTTAAAGGACATGTTTGCCAAAATGTAATACATTTAGTAAATGTTGCTCAACAAACAGCAACTCGAGCTTTGTTTCGTATGAGCTGCATCTCAAGCTTACGCTAAAGCTTTGCCTACAAACTTTAAAAAGATTATAAGATGACTTAGTTAAAAAATTGTGGTGTCAGATCATTAGCTTTTGAACTAAACTATAACATATTTAGATATTTTAACTACAAAAGAATTAAGGAAATTTCAGTGAAAAACTTGAAAATAATGGGAATACGATGAAATAAAAGTCTAGTGTTGCACCTCCCCATTGCACTATTCCGTATTATTCAGAGTACAGATCAGAGAAAACACGAAACAGAAACAGTGTTACCGCAAACCTATTTGTCGAAACATGTTTTTTTCCAAAGTGTTCACATCAAAAAAGTGTTTCGAAATGGAGTAAATGTTTGCTGGTCATGGCGCTCCAACCAAGACCTGCATACTATCACCAACATCTGTCGTCTGTTCTAAAAAACTTGTGGGGCAATGTACTACGTCATGGTATACGGGCCTAGGTAGGAGCGCCATGACCAGCGCAAACAATTTCCTATAGGTGGGTATCCACCGAAGGAAACATGGAAACACGCAACACGATACACAAACACTGAACACAAATTTTAAACATTATGTCCAAAAAGTGCTTTGCAACATAATTTTCAACAAAACATGCTGGCAAAATCACAATGTACACACCAAAAAATCCATTCCATGAAACAAGGCGGAGCATGATATTTACTGGTCACTAACCAAGGACTGTCTATATATGATGACGTAGCCCATTTCACCACGTTCTTTCTATAGCAAAAGTCGTGTTTTCCAATAACCCATTTTGTAGACCACGGTAAGCAAACTTTTGTTCAAAACATGTTTCACAATCATGTTGATGTTTCGTGTTTTCTGGGTGTTTCCTTCGGTGGAGACCCACCTTTTGATTCCAGACCGCCTCTTAACAAACACTGAAATGTTTGTTGGAAACACGCTGTTTTTTTGCAAAATGTTTGCTGAAACCTTGGGACAGAAAACTGGTGAGCAAACTTTTATCGTAAACATATTTCCGAAACCCTGCTTTTGGTTCGTGTTTGCTCTGATCTGTACTCGGCACAAGGCCTCGTCCCTGGCGCCCGCTTTAAAAAGCGTGTTTGGTGAAACAAGTTTATTTATCTCGAAGAATGCATATAGAGTGACCATTGGTCAACTAAGTACTGCAGTTTTTCTCAGTTTTGTTTTGTTTGTTTATGTTTAGGTTTATCGCCGATGCAGGCCACAGCGTGCCCAGCCTGCGGAATGATGTACTGCCTGTGCAACCATCACAACATGCACCTGAACATGGGTCAAGTGCACTAACCACAAAACATGCAAGGACAATTGACCAGTGGCGACACTGGGTGGACGCGTTGAACAGTGTCCAGGTTTAAATTATTTATAAATATTTATATGGCGAACGAAAGAACAAGTCAATGAAGGATGATGCGTGGAGCGCCGTTGCACCAGAATCACCCTTCTGCTCTACCCCCGTGACCTTTGACCCCTCAATTTCATTATTGCGTGTATACTGATGTCTCTTTATATAATGTAGCACTTTCTACGTTTCATTTTGTTACGTTGTAAATACGCTTAGTGGGCGGTTGGTGCGGCGACGAAACGACATCGCAGTAACGACGCCACCTAGTATGCATTTCATTCTACACTAACTTATTAGTGCAAAATGTTTAATTCATCAAGCATATACTTGCAGAACAGAATAATATATCGAATCTAATTTATGAAATGCTTTCGCTTTTAAAACGATTACTGTTGTTAAGTGAAGCATTCATCGAGTTTTCTCGTATAATGTGGATACTTTGGGGCAGGGGTGGAAACTTTTCAGACATATTTGTAAAATACCATGTATGGACATACAGTGGAACCTCGCATAACGAGCATAATTCGTTCCGGAGTCTTACTCGTAGTGCGAAACACTCGTTAAGCGAAACACAGACTGATGAACCAATGGCACGAAAAGGGAATTCCCCTATCCACATCACTCGTTATGCGAAACGTCGCTCGTTAAGCGAGTCATTTTTTTACAATTCATATTGCTCGTTATGCGAGGTGCTCGTTAAGTGAAGTTCCACTGTATATGGGAACTATAGCATGTTTGGCCCTATATGCTTTTTTCCCTTGGGATATGCCTTGAAAAATGCACTGGTCCAAAGTGTCCCTCATGATGGGGTAACTTTGGGACAGAAATTGATGGGAATATCCCTTCATCTGCTAAACCGACAGAAAAATAATGCCATATTCTGAAAGAGGAGAGTTGATTCTATTTGACCTAAACAGTTTCGGGTCGTAATTAGTGAATTAGTAAATTAAATGAAACTGGCCTAAAGTATCCACGTTTTACAGTTTAGGTACTGTATTACTCGCTCATTCTAAGACCAGACTACAATAATTAAATACAAATGAAATATCGAGTTTGCAGTTTCGTCCAATTCATTTTACCAATATAATTTTGCTATTATAGTGACTCGTTTGCCAGCATCATCCGCCAACATTCGTCTTTCTCTTTTTCCCTTCTCTCTATCTTCACCAATTCTTCTGTAAATAAATTTTAAATCATTGTGAAAACTATGTTGTAATTGTATTTTTTGCCGCTTGGAATAATTTTGTTCTCAATATGGCGCTACATAATGTAGCCGAAATGTTAGCTGAAAACACTATTTTTCGCCAAACGTTTGCAGAAACTTCTGGACGAAAAAATGGTAAGCAAATATCTGTTCAAAACATATTTAGAAAACAGTGTTTTTGTTTAGTGTTTGCTTTGGTGCGTACCGGCCTTTAGACAGAAAACTGGAAAGCAAACTTATCGTAAACATGTTTCCGAAACCCTGTTTCTGTTTCGTGTTTGCTCTGGTCTGTACTAGGCATAAGAATAAACAGGCTTAACTGTATAGTATATAGCCTACATCAGAAATCCCCCATCCAATCAAACGGCATCGTCGAGTTTAATTCCAATATATGCTAATTGGCTTCGTTATTTGGACGCCAGGGGAAGTCGGAAAGAGCAAACTTTTCCTTTGCCCAAAATGACATCTTCGTCGCTTCGTTAGCGGCCAGTAATGAAATTACTACGAGCAGCACGAATGGAAGCAGAAAAGTAGACGAGAGAAATAGAGAAAAGATACACACTAAAAATGGACCAAAACCTAAACCAATTTAGGAACAACTTGCATGAACGAACAAATTCTTGTGATCGTATCCGCCAACTATATACTATACGGTAAATAAATATCGGAAAAGACATTGGTAACAAGTTCAAAAAACTCATGGGCTCAAAGGGGCTGCATCAGTGACACGGCCGCAAATTTCTTAACTTATAGGACCATCGTTTTATGACAAGTTCATATTAGCCATTACATGCACAAACTTGTAAGTTCGGCTATTAAATGTAGTTAAATATGATTAAAAAACACAAAGGAACTGCTTTGGTGAAGCAAACCAACACCTTAGATTCATTCAACCCATATTTCGATAATGTGCGGGGAAATGTAAACCTATTTGGAATCTTCGCAGGATGGTTCATATTCAGGATATAGAGATGGTTAAGATTCGTTAAGAGCAATTAGTGCCAAATACCAACATCCCGCGAGTGTGAAAGAAATGCTAATATATTTGTTCGTACCATATATTCAAACCGATGCAAATATATACAGTAGAACCCCTCTAAACTAATATCAGATGCTGGTCCCAACTCGGGCCTCATAGTCTAATCTAACCCCTCTAAACTAATACCAAGCACCCGGTCCCAAGGATATTAGTTTAGAGGGGTTCTACTGTATAACTTGCCAGAAATTCTGGGTAGAACTAGGCCCTGAATTTACCATTTGGTTAGGGCCTATTATCTTTTCCGTCCGGCCCGGCCCAGTACAAATGATTTTGTAAAACATTTTTTCTGCTGTGTTAATGAAAAATTACATGTATTTTCTTGCTTATTTTCCACAAAATAATAACAATAATACTGTACAATTACAATAATGGTACTTACAAACTGAAATATAATGTACAAATGATTGGAGGTGGGGGGAAAGGTTTTAACCAACCATTTCTAATAAAACCTAATTCAATTCAATTTCGTACACTCTTGAACTCACGTCATACATACGTACGTTATATAGTTTAGTAGTGGTTATGGGGTAAAAAAGTGAAGACAGTCCAGTAGGTCGATACCTATGAAGATGCCCATGGAACAGCAGGTTCTAAATGTGCCTCGCCCGCATATCGAAGCACGGAATCATGCAGGAAATTATAAAATTAATCCTTTTCACTTACCGTTTTTAGTATTTCAGAAGTTTATTCTGGAGCTTTCGTCAACTTTTTCGTCTATTCAGAAGCGTCTTTTTTTAAATTCGAAATTGGAATATTCACAGATTTTGAAAGGCAGTTGGAAGGAGCGAATTTTTCGACGAGGGCCATTCGAAAGGAAAACTACCTTTAACCCTGTAGATGTACATTAAGAAATTTAGAAAATATTTTAACTTATGTAACATTTGGAATATATTTTACATGAGTAAACTAATTCATACACGTACTCAACCAGCTGTTCCAGCTGTTCCATTTACCATGGCATAACGGAAGTAAAAGTTGACGGCTGATACCATGCAGTGATACCAAAGCTCGAAGGGATATTCCCATCCTGCATGCTTACTGAAATTATTTAAAAAACTTACATTTTAATATGGCAAATTTCATCTACAACGAGTAAATAAACCTAATATCGATCACACCAAAAATATACCGATGAAATATCTAGAAAGGGAGAAATTATAGGAAAAAGTTTAAATGTATCGCTTGAGACAACGGTATCTGACAACAGCGATTAAATAATTGTGCAATTTGTTAATATTTAAAAAAAAATATGCAGTCTTTATAACGTAATTAACATATTGAGAATGACCTCTAACCCCTTCGCATGCGTACATTCGTTTTATGGACGTGGATGACGTGAATGTAGTACTAGCAAAATCTTGAAGGTTCAAAATGTATTTTAATAGACAGTTTTCGCATGCCAACGTTTTTATACTTAACTTTAATGACGGGAAGGGAAGAACCACGCATGCGCACCAATAATTTCAGTTAGTTCATTGGGTAGTTCAATGCGTGGCTCCTTCCTTCCCGCCATTAAAGTTATGGTAAGTATATAAAGACGTTGGCACGCGAAAACCGTCTAATAATAGAGAGTTTGAGCCATCTAACGTTAACGAAACGATAACGGTAACGACAACGAGAAACAGCGCGGAAAGTCCGGAATGTCAAGGACTACCCTATGCGAAGCATAACATTCCAATGCCATTCCGGGCTTCCAGCGCTGTTTCTCGTTGACGTAATTGTTATCGTTTCGTTAACGTTGGATGGCTCAAACTATCTAATAATGAAATTACAGTTGTAAATTCCTGCGTGTTTTTATAGAGGTGAAATTATGTATTAAAAATCAAAACATAATAACCTATGCCACTGATGCCATAAATTTGCATTACACAGTGAAAGCACAGTCGAACCCGCTTAATGGCACAGCGACCCTGCAAGCCGAAAATGTGCAATTAACCGGTTTATGCAATTATCCGGTCACAATTCCATAAAAAAGTTGCACATCGAGCTTGTAAAATATGTGCATTTATGCGGGTTCACATCATGTATAGGGCAAAAGTTCAGGGCATGGAGAATGTGCAATTGCGCGGGTTCGACTATATATGGTATTAAAATCGCGGCCATCCGCCACGCTTATTTCAGAGGTTAAAGCGCCATAGAAAAGAGGCATTTGTTACATTTCCCATGTACATTATGCTGAAAACGCTTAGGTGATGGGACCACTCATAAAATCCGTTTCTTAAGTTAGCGATTCGTTTTTTTTATTTTGTTGCATAAATCGACAAGATTATTTATCCGAATATTGCATTATCATTAATATCGGGTTAAACTTTGAGTAACCATGTCGATTAGTGACCAGTAAAATTTTACGCGTAACGTAAACTTACTTTTACTAGCTTAAGGTGCAAATAGATGCGGTTAAGCTGTTTGTTCCCCTTTGAAAATAATAATGAAAATGTGCGCCATCCTCAGTTATTATAAACTAGGATTATTGTCTTTGTTTTCCTTAGCTTTGTCCTTGGGTAACTGCGATGATTCTGACATTGATCCCAATGGATATGTGGCCTATTGTCCGTGTATGGGTGAGTCTACGGATTCTTTAATAAGCTTATGATGAAATTCTCGGAACCCTACAACACAACGAAAACAAAAGTTGCAAAATATATCACTGTCAGATGGTGATTACACGAGAATTTCTGTCATTGATTAAAATCAAGTTCTCAATTTTAACGTCTTGAACCTTTCACCCGGATTCGAACTAACGATTTTAAATGTCGACATTTAAATGCTTGTACATTTACATGGAAATTTCACATGATGGATTACAGTGGCGGCTCCCGTATATATGCACTTTGGAACTGCAGCACCCCTATTTCCACTTCACCGATAAAATTTAATATAATGAGGCCTTTTTTCTTTAAACTTGTACTATATATAACTAGTAGCCATCCCCCACTGGGGGACCTCCAGTTTATACAAAAATCTTTGAATGGAACTGTGCACTTCACAGCTCCAGCGGCGTGGAGTTTGACTGTTGTGCTCATGTGCACATAGAAAGCTGCACGCAAAGCTGCGAGGAAGTGAGCACTGTCGCTCCCGCAGCACCCCCACTAATTTTAGCTACGAGCCACCACTGATAGATTATTTTTGAAAATCTGTGTGACCGAATAGCTTAATTTTTCACTTTTAAATTGTTTTCAGGACGATTTGGAAATCAAGCAGAATATTTTTTGGGTTCTCTGGCATTTGCCCATGGACTAAATAGAACATTAATTCTACCTCCATGGGTAGAATATCGTCAAGGAAGTCCAAAATCAGTAAGTAAATTCTCTACAAAAACTTATTTTCCAGATTCATGCACTGTGTGAATGTCATGAACCTTTCTGATATTTTATTACAGATCCAAGTCCCCTTCGACAATTATTTCCAAGTGGAACCTATCTTGCAATACCACCGGGTAATTACCATGGAAGAGTTTATGGTCAGACTGGCCCCAACCCTCTGGCCACCAGGCAAGAGAATCGGTAAGAAACCGTGATTTTTTAACCTTCCGCTACAGTTCATTGTATTATTAAAAAGTGCGTTTAATTAATTCAAAAACAAATCTTAATATACTTTTGTGACTTAATTCTCGTTTGACCCTTCTAGTGTTTTGCTACATGGCGAGAGAGAAAACCAATGATTGCCAAGCCAAGGAGGGCAACCCATTCGGCCCATTTTGGGACACTTTTGGCATTGATTTCGACAGATCTGAATTCTACGAACCCTTGCATTATGACATTCATCATCAAGATGCTGCCAGCCATTGGGACAGAAGGTAAAAAGGACCTGGATTCAATTCTCCCACATTGAAATTGTACAGAGCCTCGTGATCGTTTTCCGCAGATTTGACTCTCAAAAGGGCTTTTCAAAATACTGTATATGACATGCATGCCCATTGCCTTCCCCGCTTAAGAAGTCCATAATATAGATTCGTCTGCAACATTAGCTAGGAGCCCTTTGAATTTTCTCACAACTTTTATTCATTACAGGTACCCCGCATCCCAGTATCCAGTGTTGGCCTTCATGGGTGCCCCTGCGAGTTTTCCAATCCAGTCCGAAAACAGAGCTTTGCACCAATATATGGAGTGGAGCACAAGCATACGACAGAAGGCAGATCTGTATATTAAAACATCCCTTCCAAAGGGATCTTTTGTGGGGATTCACTTGAGGAATGGCATTGACTGGACAAGGGCCTGTGAGCACGTTCACCATGCCCCCAACCTGTTTGCTGCACCACAGTGCCTGGGCTATCGTAACGAGCATGGGAAAGCCACTGCAGAACTTTGTTTCCCCTCCAAACAAACAATTTTGAAACAGGTTAAGCGAGCTGTTAAGGACATAAAAGCAAAGGCAGTATTCGTAGCCTCCGACCACAATCACATGATAGAAGAATTCAACCATGCTCTGAAGAAGCTAAAAGTAAGATGTCGATTAATGTTTGAAGCAGCCGATGCCCCATGAACTTCTAAATTATTAACTGTTGACCGTTATTTTCAGGTTCGTGCCTATCATCTGGAGCCGTCCAACCCTCACGTCGATTTGGCCATCTTGGGCCGCGCTCACCATTTCATTGGAAATTGCATTTCCACGTTTTCGGGATTCGTGAAGAGGGAAAGAGACGTTTCCGGCTTCCCCTCTTCATTTTGGGCGTTTCCTATAGAGCAAGAAAACGAATCAAAATCCAAAGAAGAATTGTGATCTTGCTAATGACTGGAAAATATAATGAATTCAGTGAATTCAATAATGTAAAAACAATTTTACATTTTTTTTTTTATGTAGGACTACACCATTGTTTTCAAGGTTAAGGTGTATCCAAATTATGGAGGGGGGGGGGGGAAATTCCCATTTAAAGACAGTATGATATGTAAAAGCTTTTCTGGGTGAAGAAATGCATGTGCCAAGAATGGTTCTAGGGTGTCTGCACCCTGGAAACCTGTGCCTCAAAGTACAGAGATTCGTGAAGGGTCGTGTGCTGTAAACACAATCTGAAAGTCAGCCTAACCAATCGACCCTAAAGACCTAAAGAGACCCTTTATAAGTTAATCTGCAAAAAATACTTTAGGGTACCCTCGAGTCTCCGTACAATTGGACGCAGGTTTCCAGGACACAGAGGCCCAAGAATATCTCAAA
Source organism: Ophyiulus pilosus (assembly GCA_033995625.1). Classification (NCBI taxonomy): domain Eukaryota; kingdom Metazoa; phylum Arthropoda; class Diplopoda; order Julida; family Julidae; genus Ophyiulus; species Ophyiulus pilosus. Next base: position 23,214 of record JAUJYV010000838.1, read on the forward strand.
GTTCATCTCATCCACAGTTCTACTTTTTCAGAACAGTGATCAAGATGCTAGTGTTATACTAGAGAATCGTGGGTTTGAGGATATATTTAAATTATAAAGGAATTAACTTGTAAACAATTAGTCCTACGTTAAAAATACTCTCGGTAACATCCTGCAGTTTTTTATACAAAATAAATTTTCATAAGATAACTTAAAATCTTTGTGTGCTTAGGGCCGGTTGCACCAACAAATGGTGCAACCGGGCCTTAAAGACACAATTTCAAATAGTGTTTGTTATCATGTAATGGTTGCAATGCAATTCAGTGGTAATAATAAATTTCTCATAATCGCATATTCAACAATTTTGTTTTTGACTGGTTATATTTAAAATTATCACATTCCATTGAAACAGTTAATCCATTGTGCACTGTCCCACATCCACACTTCTACTGTGTTGCTATTCCAATAATCATCAATAACCATGAACTCAACGCCCATTCGTGTCTGCCAATGTAGTGTGCATTCGTCATTTAACGAATTGCACGTAATTTATCAATTAGGGAAGACCAATCTTGATAAATACCAAATAAGTTTGTAAGCATGTAGAAAAGCACATTCGTTAAATATGCAACACTATCTTTAAACAACTAACAAGCACATTTAATTAACAATTTTCAACATAATACCAGTCAAATCTTACAAGTTCAAATTTATAAAAATGTTAAAGAGTAAAAAAAAAGGTAGAAGTTAGTAATAAATCTAACTTTGCCGTTATAAACCAACGATAATAAGAAACCTCAAAAACGAAGCAGAAATAGGACCAGGAACCACCGATTTAGAAACCAGAGAACATTGAAGCAGAAACATTGTAGATTTCGAAAACCACAATATGCCATCAACGAAAATGGAAAAACCAGAAGAAACCAATGATATTGCAGACGTCGAAAACCAATTCCATACGAAGACCAGAAAATACCACCAATACCATCGCAGAATTCGAAGACCTCGATATAATCCCTAATCTAACTACCATAGTTATTAGTGTTAAGTACATTAAGAAAATATAGATAGAAGCACTTGGCAAAATAGAGAAAACAAATAGAAAATCGTACACAATTCAAGACTTCCAGCTGGCATATTCTTAACATAGTCGCCTTCCCACATTTTAAGGGTACTGATTCAAAGTCCAGTCATGGCCAAGCTACAGGGTGTGGTGTAAGAAAACATTAAATAAAAAGGTTACCTAGAGGTTATACTTGCATCTTCAAAAATGGTGTCATTTTGTTTCTTCAAAATCAAAAGCATCTGCAATTCCTTAGAAAATTAACTTGTCCGTATTGATCATTGTTATCATTTCTGGCCACCATCTAGCAACAAAAACAAAGTTATTGTTAATTTTATATCATTCAGAGTACAGACACAAAAGTCAACACAACAGTGAAAAGCAACTTACAGAAAACTGAATTACTTTAAAAAGAAATCATGGTTTGTTGTTGTTGTTGTTCAAAGTTGTGCCTGTTTGAAATTATGTAATCCTTAAAATTAAAACGAAATGAAGTTTTGCAGCGCCATCTGTGTATGGTAGTTGACTTAAAACTAAACCACGAAGCAGTTTAGCAGGAATCTAAAAATGGACAATACAAGGGGATTAAAAGTAAGGATTTGATCGAAAAAGAGGTTCTCATAAGTATTGCAGGTAAGGGCATTAAGACAATTTAACTGAAGTTTAACTGAGGTGAAAATCAGTAAACTTTTACTATATTACTAATAACAAACATGAGAATACTAAACTAGAAAATACTTGACCATGGTAAAATTGAGGTCGGAAATGTTTTCCCTGCAAATACAAAAACCGATTAGTAATTATGATTACAAATTGATAAAGCTAGAAACAATACGCTAACATATTTCATTAAGGCAACAAATTGTATTTTTGTAAAACAAGTAGCTAATTTTATACACTGCCTGAAAAAAACAAAAAAAAACAGATTAGATCTATAACATAATAAGTATTGCTATAAATGCTTAAATCTTCATATTTAACATCACCTGAAACGAGATAAGCAGACCAAAGCATAAATCAAGAATATACAAGTTTGCATCTTAAAACTAACACCTATTGTTAAATCTTAACAACGCGTTTAAAAAATGCCTAACAGGACCCCCCAAAATATTTACAAGCCTGAAAAAAATCACTGATTATACAATAAAATACTACTGAAATCTTTGCTTTTTTTTGGACATAACCTGAAACGATTCAAGCAGACGAGAGTAAAACAAGAATAAACAATCAACTGTCCAGCTTAAAATTAAAACAAAAACGAATCGTTAAAGTGAACACTGACAGTGGTGGAAAGTGGTTGCCCCCACAGCAAAACCACTTTCCAAGTTTAATACAATACGAGTTTATCTGACCACAAAGTGGACAGCATGGAATCTTAACGCTAGCGCAACGCAGTCAACGAGCCGTTAGTACAGTATATACAAGTTCATGGTTTAGTAACGAGACATGTCAACAACAACAAAAGAAATAATAATAAAAACACTTTGCTGATATTGGCCTGGCAGCGAGAACAATGAACAAATAAAAAAAATGTTTAAAAATAAAAGATAAATGATTATATGCAAACACTTCCTACATACAAGCGATATTAACAATGAGCTAAGTTTAATGATTGAGACATTTTAAACATGAATCCGTTCGATTTCAATTTTTCCGAAACAACATTCAGGTATTTTGAAAAAATTGAAACAGGCAGGAGTTCGTAAGGCCCTTAAATCGAGTCATACAGTGAGGCCGAAGCATAGGGGCAATTGGTTAATGCTAAGGACCCAATGATGAGGATGAAAAGGCCCTACAAAATGCCAAATAAAATTAAACGTATACAACGGCAAAAACTGCCAAAAACCTAATGCAAAGTCCATTGACCAATTTGACCAATGGGTGAATTTTGAAAGCTATTAGAATAACCAAAACATTACGAACTCACAGTTTGATGCATCTTGACTTGAAGTTTCCATGCATAGTTTTCCTTATTTCCGTTATTGCATGGTCTGTTCACCACTTTGATAGTTCATAAATGCAAGTCTATTGTTGGTTTGGTTGGTTAATTTGTCATAATTCCAGTAGTGGTCAGGTGACCATTTTTGCGGTATCCGGAAGATTCCATCCATCGGTCAGTTTGCCGAATTTTCAGTAATTGGTAGTTTTCCATTAAGTCACAGTAAGATGTTTTCATCCGTTGGCTTTTTAGCCATTTGTGTTGAATCTCAATAAAATGTCTGTCATTTTTTATCTAATTAATGTTCGATTTTCCATTTTTTCCATCCAGTGGCCGATTTTTCATTTTTCAATCCAATGACAGATTTTTCCTTTTGCCATCCAGTGGCATGCAGATTTTTCCTTTTGCCATCCAGTGGCATGCAGATTGTTCCTTTTGCCATCCAGTGGCATGCAGATTATTCCTTTTGCCATCCAGTGGCATGCAGATTATTCCTTTTGCCATCCAGTGGCATGCAGATTATTCCTTTTGCCATCCAATGACATGCAGATTGTTCCTTTTGCCATCC
>JAUJYV010000839.1:0-26705 GCA_033995625.1 Ophyiulus pilosus
AAAGCAAAACTTCGCTCGCTCGACGGCTCGTATCTCAAATATCTCGTATGTCAGGGCACTCGTATCTCGAGGTACCATTGTAATACCAATCTTCACCGCTAACTGATTTGTCAAGATGAGCTATGTTGGGATTAAACAAGGAACCAAGTTTTAAAATTGAATGATTTAATCCTAACTTGACCGGTGTCTTTGAACTTAAAGCATTTACTTCTTCATATCCTCGAAAGTAAAGAGCATTTGCTTTAAAATTCCCCCGGCACACCCATAAACTTCCGAGGCGCACTTATAAATACAATCGAGGAGGCACACCCACGCCATCATCTTTTTGGTCAAGAAACGTGTTGGGTTTATACTTCAGTAATAAGTTATTAATATGGCGTGCGGAAAAGTTTTGGCCGGTCGTGACTGGTTACAGCCCGAGTGGTAATAACACAATGGCCCGCTGACCCATTAAAAGTGTAGCAAGCAATGACCACTAAAAATGTCGATTTATCGTTTCGCAAATTCAAATTTGTTCGCTCGTATTATTAGGATTTTTTTTGTGCGTGTGCTTTTTTAGCATGCGGGTACGAATCCTTTGCTGACCTGAATAATTATTACGAGTAATAAGTTTTAGATAAACCCCGAAACGCACGAGTTTTGAACTGGTCAGACGGCACAGAGAGGGGTTGTTGAGGAGATTACGAAGGAGGAAGGCTCCTCGGTGGCTGGAGCCCTGAAGGTGGATCTTGTCAAGTAATTCACGATTATGACCCACTATGCCATTTCTTTTCTTATTCTTCCCGTTTCTCTCTCTCTTTACCTGCGCCATATATTATGCAGGGTTTGAGCAATATAATGTGGGATAGATTTTAGGGGGGGGGGAGAAAAAAAAAATACAATCGCAGTTGGTCTACAATCACCGTGACCCAGTAAACTTGAGCGAAACGTAATTGTTGTAGACTAGCCGCAGTGTCACATTTTTGTGGGTTGACCCTCATATACGAAGGGGAGGACCTACAGACGCGAGCTCCAGAACCCCAGCCGGAACGACCCTGAAATTCAGTGGATTGTTAAGCTGATTACCTCTTCGCGGGCGTAATTTCTAGCGAGATTTAGGCTCGAATTAACATCCCTCGAGAATAACCCAATTTCACGTTTAGAAAAAGAAGAAAAACCAAAAAAAAAACCCCAACTGCCAAAAGCGAGTATTGTAGTACTATATCGCTTTTTACAACCTAAATAAACTAATTTTTAGGATACGGGGTAATCGTCGACTTAAACGACCGCAATGGGTTATATGACCGGTCGTAAGTCGGATATACATATTCTTTATTTATGTATACAATGCCCGCGGTAGAAAAAAAAAAAAAATATGTATATATTTACGTACAGGTTTTCTGAAATTTTCCGTATATATGGGAATATTAATGTTTTTAGACATTGAGGAGAACGATGTAACAGGGTGCGGAATTTGGACATTTTGAACACTTGGCGGAAGTTTTCTTCGCCAAATTTTGTCATTACAGGTCGAATAAATATTATTAACTGGTTATTTGTGCAGATCTGTCGTTTTATACGGTAGTTTTGTGCTGCTGAAACATTACAAAAAATACGAACTTTTTCCGCACCCTGTACATATGGAACACTGGCGTCACGGTCACGTGCAATTTTAGAACACGATGCACGTGCTGTTTTCGGGTCTCGTGCTTTCGAGAGTTCTGTTCTTCGCTTCTCTGTTGACGTCACGGTCGCGTGCAATTTTAGAAGACGATGCACGTGCTGTTTTCGGGTCTCGTGCTTTTGGGAGTTCTATTGTTCTAGTTTTTCAAATATTTAAAAAAAATGAATTCAATGCAGTTCTCTTCATTTCTTAATGCTAAAATAAATTATTCGCATAATAATTGTTAAATATAATTTATTTGGAGGCGTATATGCCGTTGAAACTGTTGTAGTTTTCTAATCTGCCCAACAAATTTAAATAAGAAGTGTTCTCTAATTATCTAATGGTGCCTTCTGGTGTAAAATTCGAATGTTGTATGTATCATGGTGTCCAGTCGTCTGGAAATGTACTTGGAACTTCTGGACACTTAGGAATAGTCGGTGATTATACTTGCAAGTTGAAATGTATATATAAAGCAATGCTATAGTTAGTTACAAGGCTGCATTGCGCATAATTGAGTTATTTATAACACCGTGCTTATTGTGTCACGACCGTACTACAAAAATTGGTCATACAAATTGCTCTTGGGGACGATTGGTCATAACCGGTCTTTGAAAATGTGTGGGATAAACTTTTGCGTAGGGGATTTTGAAGCTACTTTACTGGATACTTTGTGTATGTGAAAAGTAACTATAACCGATAACTCGGATATCAGAATAGAAAACGATATAAAATGTATACTTTTTGGAGATTTTTAAGATTTTTTGATTTCAACTTGAATGTGTTATAAAATATGTGCACCGTGAACGAATCTTTATTAATTTGTATTGTTTTTTTTTTATTAACAGCTGAGCCACTACCGCTGACGGATCTCTGTCGACGCGTGATCAGGCAGCAGTTGGGGAAAATCCGATTAGAGCGAATCCACGAATTAAATCTTCCAACGGCGCTCAGGAGTTACTTATTATACCAAGACCGGAGGTAACATTGGGGATGGTGCGACGGTAAATATGATCGTAGGGTACATCCCGCCTGTTGTTCCGTGATGGTGCGCGATGATGGAGGCATCATTTTCTCCGGATTCGATTTGAAAACTGGGGGAAATCGCAGACATTCCTGATTCTTGTCAAGATCCCAACCGTAACCACCGTCTACGACAACGGAGTTCTCTGGACTTCTCGGTGATGCGTCGCTTTCCAGAAAGCGGCGTTTCGTGCCGCCAGCCGACGGTCGGAGGGCTCGGAAGTGTTTCCCCGAAGGACAGTGTGCCGGACTCGACGAGCCTGGACGCGATGCAGCGGACTGAAAACTTTCGGGTACCGAAGCAGGATTAGCCACTTCAAGAAGATCCGGCGATTGACGTCAACCGCCACGGTGGACCGAGGGACCAGGTTGCACTTGCCGAATATATCGAAAAGCGTTAAAGCCAAGCTTTACCCTCCCTCCCCCTTCCCCCACTCGGCGTACAAGCTCGAACTCGCATGTTGCTGCTTTTAGAAGTTAATTTAATGGTAAAGCTTAAGTTGTCTCGCTTAGAATGAATATGCCGACACGCTCGTGGATTTTTTCAATCCTCGGCAGACGGACTATTCATTCAACACGTATGCGAGGCAGGGTACGTTTTACCATCAAATTTATTTCTATAAAAAAAGCAGCAATGGGGTTATTAAAGTGTGTGCAATGCCGGTAGAGGGCTTAGGAGCACCTTAAACTTTTGACCCTCCCAATTCCTCCCGCCAATCACGATAGGCGATTCGTACGATACCCCAGTTTGGTGGGGGGAAAGCGAGGTCTCGCAACAGTTCAGGCCCATCCACGTCAAGATATTGTACGAAGAGTAGAGGTTTGCGCTTATTTTTATCCGGTTGAAAGTCCATTTTTGTTGTTTTGTTCGGTCGAAAAGTACTAAATTAATAAGTGAAAACGTCCAAAGTGGCGGATTTTTTTTTTAAAGGTCGGTGGGGCTTCCATCGCCTCCTTCCGGTGCCAATGTAGAGCTGTCGCGCACTTTCTCTATCTCTCTCTCTCTCTATCTCCTGTGATATTGTTTCACGTAAGATAACGTACGCTCCTATACAAGACACGGTTAGTTAGCTCGGCTCGCTCTTTGCAGACGAGGTTTTATCAAACCAATTTTTTTTATTATTTTCGTTACCTCGCAGCTAGGTAGAAGCTAAATTCCCAACGCCTTCGCAAATCAAACACGTCGGTATTGGCTCATCGCCGTTGAACAAATATCACCACCGCCATCTTAACGCGTTTGATCGAACGCTCGGCGATGTCCCTCCGTTGGCCGATTTTAATTCAAGTTCGCGTGTAAGGGTGACGACGTCGAATTACCGTCACGCCATTTTTAAGCCTTTCAAACCACTCTTTCCAAATTGAATTTAGGCTTGAAACAGGATGTTATCGGACTACGCGTTCTAATTAAAAACGCTTTTAAATTGCCCTAAATTTTTTTAAAAAGTTTTCGAGACGTACGTGTGTACAGTACAGGAATACTAACAACTTCTCTTCTTTACGACTCTTTAGAATATTTATCAATTTTTATCACCTCCGACAATTATGGATTGATGCCACTGCACGCGGAATGCAAAGTGGCCGGAGGGTACCGAGTTGAATTAAAGATTACTCGGTGTCCGTGATGTCGCGTCGTAACATGGTCTGGTCGTGTATATTGCGCAACGAGCGATTGGACACCGCAAACTTAGGTTCTGAGCCCGATGACCACACATTGAACACCACGAACAACAAAATAACACCACGTTCGAAGACCCTCTCAGTCTGGATTCAATCAAATCAATTCACGGTACATATCCCCGTAAGAATCCGAGAAACCTTTATATCTCTCCAAAATGACATTACGCAACTGTCTAAACTCCTTCTCCTCCTTATAAATAGATTATCCACCCAGACTAATTTTTCTTATTGTTATTTTTTATTGGAGATAAGAATGAATTTCACGAATTTCTCGATCGGTTCGGCTCTACTGTTTCTTTCCGAAACGCATATACTCAGGGCAGAGCGCGCCTATATCCGCGAGGGTGTTTTCACATTGGCACCTCCTATTTCATAACCCGATGTCCTATCTGTCTCCTTTTTACGTCTTTTTACCGTTCGTCGAGAGGATTTCTAAGAAACTATCTCCGATTATTAAAATACCGATACGCGTGCGTTAAGACCGACGCTCGATTTAGCTTACTTGAAGCGTATTCGAATCGCCCGTATTTTCCTCGTCGTGGTTACCGATCGTACTTTATACGAAACGTTCGAAGGACAGTTTTGAGAAATGTCCCGAGACTATATACACGAAAGGGAAGCTAAACACGACATCGAGCTAAGTTTCGTCGTTTCGGTAGTTGCAATTCGACTGGGAAGCGAAACACGCTTTTATGAAAATCTCAAAATCGCAGATATTTGCTTTATCATCCTCTCGAACAATAGTCCCGCAACACCAGCGTAGTTTTCACACTACACGAACGAAAGTAAATTAAATGGCAGCTACATAACACGGTGAAGTTCTACCACGCCGCTTTATTATTGCTCTTTCTTTGCTTCGCGAAAACACAAATCCAGTCAATAGGCTTCTTAATTTCGTTATGCTTTATTTTCTGTGATATAAAAAAAATATCCGAGGGGTTGGATTGTATGCAAACACGAACTAGATTTGCTTTTGCCGCTGCAGTTTATTGTTAAATGTAACTGGAGCGCCTTAAGTTTCTTTTTCCTATTACTTTCGAGAACCACCTCGTACAACTCGAGCGACTCGCAGCTCCATCTATGGACACATGCGTCGAAAGTAATAGGAGAAAAGCTTCGGCACTCGTGGAGGTGATACCGATTTCTACCGATGAACTTAATTTGATTTTTCGTTTTTTTAAAATAGCCGTACGATTGAAAACTGAGCATTTTGCCTCGTGTCCAGTTGCAGGCCTGGTCCAGAGTCGATCTTTAAAAGAGTTAGTAGCGGACGAAGGACCGCTTGCTAATATCCGATAAAAAGGTAATTATCGGTATGTAACGTTTTCATGGGCACGTAGGCCCGTGACACACACAAAAAAGTTACATTTTATATATCAAAGCTCCACGTTTCTTGTTTAAATGCGAGAAGAACCTCGATCTTGTGTACATATGGCTTACGAAACTAATTAATGAGTGTTTAATTACTTATAATCCACCAGCTGGATGTGACGTATGTGTGTGCGTGTTTGTTTGCGTGATTTGGGGAGGGGAGGGTAAGATGCTGCCTAAAAATACGCGAATATATATATATCGTGTCGAGGATTTTAATGATTTTTACAAAAAATTAAATACGGTTGATTTCTGTCCCTTTGTGCAGATTCCCCAATTGTATGGATTTATTTAAGAATCCCATGACATTCACGGCCAGATGAAGTGAAATTGTAATATTTTTTTTCAAGCGCTGACAAATTCCAGAAAACAAATCGCAACTACTGACGTTGTCGTTGTAGTTCTGCACTTTGTTGCCCAAATCTTTTTTTATGGATGGGAGTCCCGACTCGTAATCAAATTTAAACAAGAATGACGATGTTCTCGGGCTTTTTCGATGACCGGATTTTTGGCAATTTTGACTTTAGTACTAGTCTCGTCTGTTGATCGCGCGTACCTTAAGCTTAAAAATAGAAATTTAAAGGGTTAATTGTAAATAAAATATATTTACGTCGACGATTTATAAACTTAAAAAGTGAAAGGGGTGCTTGCGGATTTAGCAGGAAAAATTTGAACAAAATCAAAGTCGAGTTTGAAGTCGAACTTGTGGTTTCTCATTCGAGAAACGCTCGTTTTATTTATGATTTGTATAAAAAAAAAAGCACGTATTATACTGAATTTATATGAAATTAATTGTACTGCTGCTGTATTCCCGCAGTATGTGCATGCTCGGCTATTCTTTACGTTATCCTCCCTTTCTCCATTTTTATTTTGTATTAGGCGAGCATTAGCTCAGCCTTGAGTGTATTTGATTAAAGTCGTTAAAATGTGAATAAACATCAAGATTCTGTATATCTGGGGCACGTTTTTTTCATCCAATTTTGTTTCTATTTCCAGGATGTTTTCGTTTTCAAGGACAGCAGTCTCGATTTTAAGCCTAAATTACACTTTCTGTTAGTTTATTAGCAAATAAGCAAATACTGTAGTTGATAAATAGCGCGTGATACGGAGCGGCGTTTCATACTTTGTTTTTTTAGGCTGTTTGAAATGCTGTCGAACGGCGCACCATACTTCCTCGATGACGTCACTTGTTCCAAAGTTTGCGCGAAGGAAGAATGTCAGCTGGGCAGATGTGGTGCTTCGAACAACGGGTTTTCTATTCAAATTCTCGTTTATCGCGGTGTTAGCTAGTGTCATTTAGTGCCGAAATACACAATCATGATTCCGCGATTAGTTTAAGACGCGATTACGCGATCCAGGACAAGTTGAAAACCGGCTTGGCCACTTCGACTACTTCGAGACGTCAGGTAAGTTCGAAAAAATGGCTTCCTTGTTCTATAAAAACGTTCGAAATAAAGCGCGCTCGTTTTGCTAATGTATACGGTATTATTTTGAGTTTGACATCGATGTGATTTCAGCGTTTTTTTGCATTTATTTTAACGCGACCTGTAATCATAAATATTAAGGCACTCGTGGAATTCGACGTGGAATTTTCCACGTTTTCATGTCATGGCTGTAAATAGGAATTTTCGCCGGAATTTTCCACATTTTAATGTCATGGCTGCGTAATTATCAATAGGAATTCGACGTGGAATTTTCCATATTTTATGGTGTATGGAATTATGCATTTTCAAAGTTTGTTGTATAATTTAGGACATTTGTCACCCGTGAGATCAACAGGGGCGTCTAGAGCCAGGCCCTGGAGAAATTTATCCGAGGGGAGGGACCTACGATCTATAGGGGCCCTCCCCCTGGCCAGGGGCATTTACCCCTGTTTACCCCCACCCCCTCTCGTCAGGCCTGGATACCAATACTGGTGCTATTGAATGTGTGGCCCAAGACAATTACAGAAGCCTTTAATAGGAAAAAGGCATTATGCAAATATTGACCCGAGGCAATTACACCTGGTGGTAAACACACATCCGAGGGGAGGGACCTTTTATAGGGGCCCTCTCCTGGGCCCTGACCCGGGACCTTTACTTCCCCTCCCCCATCGCACCCACCCTCTTGTTAGGCTTGGATTAAAGAGGCCTTTAATAGGAAAAACATGCAAATATAAATTTGTATTTGCGGAATTCAATGTGAAATTTCCCGCATAATTTAGAATAGGAATGTTCATTCCCTAAACTGTACCCGTACGATTAAAAGTGTATCACTAGCTTCAATTCTAAGTTATCTCGTGGCCGAATAACGCTTCTTCACCTAAGTCTGGAAAGCGCGTTGAGTTATTTACTTTCAGTTTGTTGCAGTCCAGAATACTGCGAATTCTAAGTGAGATACTTGCCACCGGATTCAAAACTGAGGATATTGAATGTCAGAATGTGACAAGTCAGTTATGGTGGCCTTGGATAGGGAAAGCATACCATAAAGTGGCTTTTATAAATGGTTGTTTTGTGTAGAAATAATGTGAGCAATGTTATTTTGCTACTATTAAGGGTACCTATAGACTAGTCAACCTTTTAAATTATCTAACTTGGGTCCATATGACAAGTGCGTGGTCAAAATTTCTTTTGCCGATTTCATCGTGTTGGTACAATGGTTCGCAGTACTAACTAACCATAAGGCGATGACGTTGCCACCGTTCAGCATTTGCTACATTGTTAAGTTGCGCGTGAAAAGAAAGCGTACGGACATTTGAAATGTTGGAAATACTTTATTAAACAGATACTGGATTGGTAATATCCATCTCAGCTCCTGAATTCGTGCTCATGACTTATCCTACAATATCAAATTGGGATTGTATTTTAACTAAAAAAAATATTTAAATATACAATTCTCAAATAAATCACAGTTTACTTAACGTGATGTGCACTCTTTTAAGACCGTAAATCGTCTTATTTCTAGCATCAAGGCAAGCTAATTTTGCACGACAGTGCTTACTATACATATTATTTACACTCTTATCACAGCCGTGGCATTTAATAGGATAATGACTTGTGCAGGTCAATCGTTATACACTGATATCTCGATAATAATCACACGTGTTGATGCCGGCTTTCCGGTGCCTCGTGCCGTCCATCTCATCTCGAGGCTAGCTTGAAACTCGATTAACTGGTTTCACGCTATTCTTTTGACGGAATTAAGGTATGCACCATTTCGTCATAAAGGCCCTTTGCATAATTGATTTGCCGGGTTACCTATGCGAGAAAGATTCAAATGATTAATATTCGGGGTTACGGACCTTTGTTAGGTTTGGCCGCAATTGGATGCTTTTCAAAATCTTACTTTTTGCGCTTTTGCTTCGCTGTCGCATAAAACTCGAGGCTTTTTGTAATTTTCATTCGACGACGACGCAGTGCCGCTAGTTTGATGAGGCTTAATTGTCAGTTCCAAGTAGTAAGCAATTTTTGATCCGATGAAATCTGACACAATCTTGCAATGGTATAACTCCCTGTCAAAAGTAAACGTTTCATAAATTAATCGCAACACCAAACTTAAATTGAAGGTTGTGTTGACGATGAAAACGATTCTTCTCACCTAAAGGTTACAGTTAGAACCCGGTGAGTAGTAGGAACATTAAATTCTTGACTCAGAAAGTAAACGTTGCTCGAGGAGATCAAGACGCATAAGCCATTCTGACTGTAACTTAAGACTTCCAAGGCAATGAACCTGTCGAATAAGACAAACACGTTATCGACGAGTCTTATCGATCTTTACACTATTAGCCGCACGATACTAAGACTGTCTTACAATTCTGAGTAATCGTTTTCGTTTATGCTGTATAGCAAGGCTTGTCCCGAACTTTGGTCAGCCGAATACTTTGGCAACAGACTTCTCGGCCCTATGCAAAGGCGCCTGAGTCGCAGGCTGGGAGGGGCGGTGTGATAGTTGCTTCGGCTCGTTTCGCGTACTGCGCTCGCCGCGCTGGTGGCTAGGTCCAGGACGCCGACTGCCGGTTTGGTAATCGTACCGACCAAACCTTTCCCCAAGCCAGAGAAAAAGCCCTGCGTAGAAAAAGTAGTCGAGCGATATTGCTTTTTTGCTCGATGCCGTGCAATGAAGAAATTTCAAAATTGCAACATACCTGAATACCCTCGGTTGCTGCCCCTTCGTACGTTTGAGTCACGATGCTGGTCACGCCGCTAAAGAGACCGTATCCTAGTCCCTTGAACCCTGCTACGAGCTGTTCTCCGCTACCGCTGCCGTGATCGGCACGAATCTTCTTGCGTACCATCTGGTGTTTTTCGTCCATTGTGACAACACCCAGGCCATCCGACAGTGTCCCCGTAAACTGATAAAACGAAATGAATCCCACGTTTACGTCATGAAATAACAGTGCCACTTGCCAAGAACTAAGTAATAGATTTGGCCCCTTACTTTGGCGGCTGAATTGGAGAGACCATGGGTTACATTTTTCAAAAGACTGCCCACATTTCCATCGTTTATAAACTCGGAAAGGCCTTCGGTGACATCGTTCACCAATCCCAAGGGATTTCCTAGAAAGTCGACAGCTCCTAAAATCTTCGCCGCCTGTCCTTTCAGCTCCTAATAATAAAAAAAACACGTGAAGATAATCGGAGAGAACGATAATACGGTTTTATTTGTCAGATAGTTTCGTTTATTACTTCTCTGTAATGTTCGATGACGGAATTCAGCAAAAAGCGCCTGGTTTCGAAGAGATGCGATCGAACGAACGGATCTGTCGAGAACAGGAAAGGAAAAACGAAATCAACTTTTGCGTTGGAGCGTTTCTCCTCGGTGCGAACTTAACACCAAATATTTACCGAGCTCGACTAGGGCATCTTCGAAACGAATCAACGGCAATCCAGCACGCTTTTTGATGTCCTGCAAGTCTGGAGTAATGTTACTGGACGTAATCATGCTGAGGCGGACATGGTTCAACGAGAGCTCGAGATTGGTAAAGTAATATCGTTTCGCCAATGCAACAGATTCTGCCAGCATGAACCTAAAGCATAAAAACGAGACGTGTGAATCCGAGGTAATCGCCGTCCGCTACATAGAATGGAAAAAAAGATTCGTCATCTCCCAAACCTTTGCCTCTCGTGCGTGCCTTCGTCCGAGCCTTCTGGAGGCGGGGTTTTATCGTCACGACTTATAAACTGGAGCAGTTTCCAAAGCAGCCGCTCTTCCATTTGCATGGTCACGTTCTTTATGGTGATCATCATACTCTGTACGGACGTAGAAAAGATATTGTTGCTGTAGCGTAGTACAGGCTACGGACTAATAATCCACATTTAAACATACTTTAAAGATGTCGACGTTGGCGTGATGACTGCTCGAACGACTGAATCCAACGTAGATGGCCGGAAGGTACCGTTGGTCGTCGTATTTGTTCATCGGAGATACGTGCAAGAGAACGGCGCACTCCGCTTCGGACAACTGGTTGTCCACCTTGAAAAATTTCCAAGCGTTAATGTCGCGTGCGCTCTACGCCGATCCCAGCTCGCAATTTAATTTACCTGAAAATCTTTGACGCTTCCGTCCAAGGATAATTCGGTCGGAGATTTTGTCAATTCCAGCATAATGTTAATGAAACGGGCGTAGACGAGTTCTTCGGGTACGTAATTCACTAACGAAATCCCCAGGCCACGAGGAAGTGTCACTTTCACCTGAAAGGGTGCAAATGAGAAGGTTACAATGTTTGGAGCTGGAACGTGTGTGAAAGTTGCGCGGGGCGGCTTTACCTGAAACTGTTGCGCCTTACGAACTGCGGTACTCTCGTTTTTATTGGCTTCGCAGTAGTTTGTGCCAAACTTCTCGTCGACGATGGTCCATCCAGATTGCGCGTGATGCACTGCGAGTGTCTAAAAACGAACGTGCCGTCAGTGCTTTTCTTTCGGCAACACCGAAGAACAGCCATTTGCGAATATTTTTATACCTTTTGCCTTATGTCGACTACTCGAAGCACCCTGGTGGGGCCATCGTGGACTATTTTAACCCCCAAGACGCCGGATCCCGGCCACAGTCTCTGGCGGCTGATGGACTGCTCGATAGGAATACCTTTGTCGTTGGTCGCGTAAAGTACTGGCTGGGATGGGCCGATGACAACTTCGTTGCCTGATAAAATCACAGCGGTTAAAACACGGGCAAAAATTGTTGCAACGGGGATTTGGGATTCTGCCGCTCACCTGCTTTGAGACCTTGAAAACCATCCTTCGATTGAACGTACAAGTTATTAAGCTTCAAGCAAAGCCGACCGTCGTCCGTGAACTCCCAAGTTTGCGTTAAACCCCTTCTGGGATCCGGCTTTCGAAGCCTGAGCGAGGCATACGTGTCCGGCAACGGTGCCATGCCAGCAATATCCAAGACTATCGAAAGGGCGAGAAAATCGGTTCTATCAAATTTGCTACGCTATGGTTTTACGGAGATGATTTAGGCGGATGCGGATCCTTACCCAATCCAATTTCGGAACTGTGAAAATGAGACTGGGGTTTCCTCGATCTACTTCTCGGAGGACTAGAACCTTCGTGCTGCAACATTCCAGTGCTGGTCATCCGCCACAACTGAGATCTCTTCCCGGGCTCCTGGTGACGGAAGTTAAAATGTCATAAATGATTTCGGGAGTTATCGTAATCGACCAACAGTACACACCTTCGGGCTTAAAATGACTTTCAGTCCGCCGTCGGGAACGTCGAGGACAAGTTCTCGGTATTGATATTCGTTGGAATGAATGGAAAGCACGGATCTGGTGACTTCGTCGCAGCTGTTTCAAAAATGCGCGAAATTAAGGTATATTTCAACATCGTATCGAGACACGGGTTTTCAGGACCCCCCAAATCGATCGCCTACCTGGAAAACGTTTCCGTGAAAGCGATGTAGATGAAATTCTCGTACGAGAGGTGATGCTTGCTGTCGCCGATGTCGTTCAAATTGAACGTTTCGCTGCAACCGCCAGGAACCATGCAGTTAATCAGAGGCTTCAAAGTTGGCTCGTCCAGTGCATATGGGACTGAAATGAAATGTAAGTTGCGATCGACCGTTAAAGGGATCTTCAGCGACTGGTCAGAGATCAGAATCGGAATTACCAGAGGCGTGCGGGCGAATCGAAATCCACATTCTCTCGTCGTTGACTTCGGCTTGATGGCAAGTGAGCTGCACTTCGGACATGTTGTCGATGCGAAAGGGCGGAGGCATCTTGTCGGCATCGGTGAAGACTACGAAAAACGTGGCACCCTGACTGACAATCTCCACTCTCAAGAACATGGGTTTGCCGCTGGCGTCTCTGTAATGGAAAGGGCGTTAAAATCACCCGCACTCGCTTCGACTTAAAAGGCAGATTGCAAAATATCGGCTAATCCATAACCTCATGTTGATGTGAAAGGAGCTGATTCGCTCGATTTGGAATCCACCCGACCAGCTGCAGCCAGTGACATCGCTCATGCGCACGCAGAGGAGCTGATCCATATCGAGCCTCGGCCAGTGAAACGGTAACAAGCATTTCGGCATCGCTGAAAGGCGCACCACGTCCAAGTCCTAAAAATACCCAGAAGTTAATTTTATGCAACGACTGTATTAGGTGGTGGACGCAGTCAAGTTTCTCTCACCCCGTTGGTTAACGCGTATTTTTGGGTAAACTCTAGCTTGTGCGAAGAATGGTTATTGAGTTGAAAACGCGGAGTCAGCGTGACGAAATGGATGTCGCTGTACATGTCACTCCCAACCCGAACTTCGATTCCTATGCTGTAAACCCTGGAAGTGGATTTGCGTCGTAAGTAAACGTTCAAAGATGCCGAGACGTGCTTTGTGGAAGTGTGAAACGAACCAATTGGGCCGCCTGCTGCAGGACATGACTTGCAAACGGCGGAATTGAACCCCTTTCTGCAGGTGGAAATAGTGACACCACTTAGGCTCTCCGTCAGGATGCACCGACTTTCCAACTCGCATCGAGCACCTAACGAGACAAAATTTTTGAACGTGAAACACCGCAAAAAAGGACGAAAAAGACGTAATTGGAAATGGCACGAGGATGTCGTTCTCCGTCGTTTCGAAAAGCACCCTTTTCAAAGTAGGGGCTGAAGTTATTACCATGCTGGAGCGTCTCTGTCTGCGAATGAAAACAGTAACGGAACCACGCTTCTTGCCATTTCGTGCTCCACAAACTGTCCCGCGGCTTCGGCTTGAACGTTTTCTTGGCGAAAAATCAGCGGCATTCCCGTCTTATTTATAATGCAGTACGGCGCCGAAATGGATATCTAATCATTGGGAGAAACGAAGATCAATCGTTTTTCTAAAGTAATTACAGTCAAAAATTGCGGGCAACAGCTTCACCTTTAACGCATGTCCACCATTTCGACCCACTCCTCTAGCTTGTAAGAGTAAGATGCGATCGCGCTTATCGACGGCCCGAAGGACCTTCTCGAAGCCCGACGAATTTGCAGGAACGATCAAGTCGCTACTGAGATCGAAGGATTCGAAGGAAAATCTCACTTCGAACGAAGACGACAGATCGACCTAGGGTCATAGAAACACTTCGCATTAACGGATGTCCCCATAAACGATATCTGAGAATGTGAACTAACTTACCAGATGAATGGCCATTTCCGAACCGGGATTGATTCGTCCTTGAACATCCTTGCACGATCGCACATCGTACGAAAGTTCGTACGGAAGCAAGTTGACCAAAATAACTGGAGGTATAAACGTGATTGTGTGAGCAGGTTGGACGAAATTTGCCTGCATTTGGCTCACGCCCTTATTTTTCATCTGAGCCACGTCCAAAGGGTAGTTTTCTCTGTGAACGCGAGCGCAAAACCTGAAATTCCGTACGATTTTTGAGTTTAACAACGAGACGGACCGATAGATTAATTTCGTCATGGGTTTCGGTCATTCGCCCACCTGAAATTGCTTAGATTTGGTTTTATCGGCATTGACGCGCAGTGGTACGTAGCTTCCTGAACGTCGTCGGGCTTGGTCACGTTTTGCCATTGGATGGCAGGGCTGTAAGAAAGTATGTTCGGACCACCCGCCGGTCTCGCCAAAATATTTGCCATGACGTACGGCAGCGGAATCGGGAATGATCTGCTAGGTGCCAAGTGTACCAGAGTTGAACCTAGAAGCAACAGCGACGAGTTATAATTTATGACAGTAAGCGTGCCGATATAAAAATTTTCCGAGTCTTTGTGGACGATATGTCATCCCGAAATATACTGTACTTGAAAAACGATAAGGATCATCCAACTTCACTTCCAAAACGGACTCCAGTCGATTTATCAAGACAATCGCCGACCGGACAGTGACCAATTTTCTAGCACTACCCTCTAGTGTCACAGAAAACACAACCCGCACACCGGGTCTTTCGAAATACTGAAAATCAAAGCCGACACGTCATTTCCCACATTCCCGCACCGTCGTTTTTCCGCTTTTTGTCCGATATGCTTACCGCGCCACCGGACCGATGATGGCTGATTTGCGGTTTTGCGTCGCGAAAAAATATTCCGACTTTGTCGACCGATACGGGAGCCACTTGTTGCCATCCATCGATGCAAATTATAAGCTGGTGGACTTTAAACTCGTGCGTGTCCTAAAACGAAATAATACGGTGAGGAAAAAACCCGAGCGAGGATCTGAAACGGATCCAACACGTTGCATCGACTTACCTGGTGTCGAAGCTTTAACCTGCCTTCAAATTTGAAAGGTATCACTTCGTTCGGGGCCACAGTTAGCCAATTGTGAATTTGAGCGGGAAGCGCAGAACTGCCGCTTTCGTAATCCATTTTGAAAAGTCTGCGGTCATTTAGAGAAATAGAAACGGCGTTCGTTTAATTTACAAATGAGGAAAATGTAGGAAAATCCGCAATTTCACTCACTGATCAGAGTTCACGGTAATTGTGGTGAATTTCAGTTCGCAGCCCGTGGAATTTTTCAAGGCAAACGGCACGAACGGTGATCTGCGTTTATAGGCGTAGACCCCGCCGGTAAGCGGGGATCTGTCGTTGCTACTGATGGCCATATCCAAACATTCGGTGGTTCTGAAATGCAATTTTATCGAGAAACCCTCCAAGATAACTGCCTTGCTATCAAACGTGGACGTTTCCTTACCGGTCGCGGCCGCTTTGGTTGTAGTAGTCCTCTGTCCAGTTCGTTTTGACGCTTTGACAGATGTCGACGAGTGTGCTCGTTATGTTCAAATCGAGAACTTCTTCCCCTGTAACGAGAATCGGGTACGGATAGTAGTTTAGCGAGGATAACGTTTCGGCCTTTGCGGACAACGACTCTCCGAAACAAGCTCACCTTTGATAGCGACCGAGAGGCGGGACTCGTTTTGATTGCAGAGTTCCCTAAAGTTCCACTCCATCGAACACCTGGCAAGATAAAATTAAACAAATGCGCATCGAGAGTAAATGTAACCCGACATTATTTAGATCGCGGACGTACTTCCAGGGCTCGACGAGCGGTTCCCATCCGGAGAGATTTCGATTGTAAAAATCTACCGATATGTCGAAGCCTGCCGTTGCTTGGTTGATGGTGCCAAACGTCTGAAGGATGTTCAGTTCTGAAAACACGTTGTCGATTAGTATTTACACATTCAAACGCGGACGTTTTACGGGACTATTAAAATCACCTGTTAGATTAACTTCAAATAGTGGCACGTCGGCATCTTTGCAGTCGTCGATGATGCAAACGCAAGCATTTGTGGCGTGAAACTGAAAATGCGTAAAAATTAAACGGACGCCTACCCGGGCGGCTACAGATGTACCTTTAAAGGCACACTTACCTTCACAGCCTTTATGGCGAACCACCGAGAGCCGCTCGCATCCTCGTGAGAGACAGGAACGGCGCTACTGCTTTGACTGAGCTCCGAAATGGCATTTTGAGTCAACCAAAGAGCGGCGTCGTTGAGCTCCCCTTTGCAAACGTCTAGGGCTTTTAGACAATCTCCTTGGTGGAATCCCATGCTCTCTAGCTGGCCGATCATATTCACTGCAAGTAAACAACGTCATTTTTACCGGATACTCGAATCGAAGTTCGCCACGGAAGAAAAAGTGCCACGTACTTATTTTTCTGTCCTTTTCGTTTAACATCGCGTTGGCAACCTGGCTTTCGTCCGGCACCGCATTGTTGTCCGTTTGCGTGGTGTAGGCGGCGAGTATGCGCAGAAACAATTGCATGTCGTGATAGGACAGGCGCACGATGAGGTCCTGCATGGACAACTCGAAAGTGTAGCTCTTCTCGATGGATACCAAATCCGAAAGGCCGACGGACTCGCCCGCCTGCTTCTGGGCCACTACCTCCATGTTGAGCGTGACCGGATCCACGATGGACAAAGCGGTGTCGTCTTCCAAGCCGAGAACGCAGGAGAAGATTTCCAGCCGTTGCAAGCTGCAGGAGAGGGGCTTGTCTTGCACGAGAGGGCGGTGGGTAACCACCGCCGTCGATTTTAAGATGATGGCGCTGGAGTCCCACGCGGAGGTGTCTTCGACCACCACGATGCCAGTTTCAGTTATGTTTATTTTAAGCTCGAACGGGGATTCGTTCGTGTCTATCACTGGACCTCGTTTGGTGGCCACGCCCGTCAACGCCGAGTAAGCGTACTTAGATTTGCTAGTTGTCTTTACAGCGGTCGACGGCCCGCTTGCATTCCCTGAAAAAAAAAATTCACCGTTTTGAAGTAACGTGGAATAATTAAAGCGAGTTATTTTTGCTTTAAAATTTTTAGCTACCTTTATTCGGCGACTTGATCCTTTTTCCCAGAAAACTTAACACGGCTGTCCACCAATCAAACACAGCGATTAGCTGCATGTTATTGAGGAGCACGGTCACTCTACTCACGTCCCGCGAAACTCGGTAGTGAAGTTCGGCTTGCAAAAAGTTCTCTTGGCTGTCTTTGGTGGGTTGCAAGATGTTGCAGAACACGTTCGGCCTCGCGTTAGCCGGGCACTGCCGAAAACGTGTGTCGGACACCAGGATTTCCTGAGAAACCAAATCTACGTCTCTGGATTGGTTGGAAGACCTTTCGTAGGTCAGTTTGGATTTGATGAAGTTGACTTTGGCGAGAGGTTTCTCCTCGACGGCAGGTGGCAAAGCGTGGCTTTCTAGCAGCTCGAGCGTGACGTTGACGAGATCAAAGTGCAACGAGAGCTCTATCCAAAACTCGCTTGATATTGTCTAAACGAAAAATAAATTATGTTCAGCGCATTGTTCGTGAAGCAAAACAAGATTTGGCGGACATTTCTCAAATTTCCGGATAACTATTACCTTTTCCTTCGGATATGTCTGCGGAAGGTATGATTCCTCCAATTGCAAATCGTCCAACGGTTCACCCAGGTTATGTTCGAAAACTCCTCGCACAATCGTGAACTGGCTGTCGTCCACCATGCAGTGAAGCTTAGAAAGTGTGCCGCAGATGCTCACGTCAGCCACCGAGTGCTTAGTTTCTCTCTCCAGGTTTCTCTCCATTTGCAAATCCAGTTTGCATTTGTCGGTGAGCAGCGCGCAGCCCTTTTTCCCGATGACAAATGTGGAAAATATCAAGTGGTGAGTTTCGTGGCTTTTGTTTAACGAATTCCTGTGCTGTCTCTCGCCCACGTATAAATCGATGTCGGTCAGTTTAATCGAAATGACGTCCAGAAGGCACGCTTCGTTGCAACAGACGTCGGACAGCGCGTTGTCCAAACTTAAATACACGGGCTGGGTCATGATGTCGTACTTGCTTCTGCCCTTGAAGCTAGCCGAGCTGCTGCTAAAGCTTCGCTGAAGCACGCTTATCGTGCCGTCGCTCCCCGCATTGAGGAACTTGTTGTTGACCCGCAGATGTCCGAGGTTGGCCACGAGCACTTCGTTGGACCACGAGCTAACTGGTATGGCGATGATGGGGGAGTCGACGTGAATCTCGAGAAGGACTCGCGGTATCGTCCTGCTGTTTTCCACCTAAAGAAATCAAATCTGTGAATAACCGCCGTCGTTCAACCCTCGTGTTTCGAAAACGTGATTCAAACTTACTTTGTACAGCTGCTGGAGGAACGCAAATGTTTCGGTGTAAAAGCGGTTTGTGTGCACGTAGCGGACCGAGGCCATGTCCAGCTTCAGGCTTGCGTCGTATTCTCGCGACTGCATCGCGTCGTCATTCCCTACGTGCAGATACTCGAAATGCAACGCCTGGCTGCCGACCGTGGTAAATCGCTCTCGGTACAGTTCCCCGTGCGGAGTCAGATCCAGTAACGATATGTCTCCCACTTTGCCTTTCACCGAGAAACTATCCTGCCTTCTTTCCACTCTAGCAAAGAAGTTGGAAATGTTGGCTTTGGTGAGCTCGTAGTCTTTCTTCTTCAAAATCAAGCTCAGGCTTCGCACTTGGATTTCCATTTCCATGTTTCCCGTCGGCTGCGAGTCTTCTTCGGATGCGTCCGGGGACGTTATCTCAATCGTTGTCTGTCCCAATTCGCCGTAGTCGCCATCAACGTCCGTCGAGACCTTCCTTCTCGATTCGTCCGTGTCTTTTATGCCAAAGAAATCCAAGACCATATTCCAAGAGCGTAGGTTCACTACGGTGTCCAAGCAATTAAAATTGATGTCCACGAAGCGGTTGGTCTAAAAAATAATATTCGGATATCATTCAACCGGACCCGAAGTAAGCGCTTAATTGCAAACGAGCATCGCGGGATAACTTACCGAACTGCACTTTGCGTTGGGCTCTTCGTTATTCGACTGCACCAGCAATATTTTGACGTGCACCAACGCATCGGAGACGGACTTGGCGGTTTCTTGTCCCGAATACTGGGGCGACGGGGGCGGAGTGCACGGACAGTTGCCGGCGAGGGAATGCATAGATGTTGCGCGGTTGTGGAAGTAACCGCCGTACATCTTCTTCTCCTTGATGCGATGCAAGTTGTGGAAGACGTTCTCGGTGTTCAGCTTGTCGGGAAGCGAGCACTGCGATTTGAGGAGGAGGGAAGGTTTCGAAATGTCGGGGCACGAAGAAGATAGGTATTTCGATTGCGAAGGTTTGGGCCGAGGCGTGTCGTCGGGAGAAGACGAAAACATGAGATGGCGATGCTTGGAGCCGGGATCTTCGAACAAATCTTCCATTTTCATGGATTTCAAAGTGATTTCGATGTCCGAAATGAAAGTGTCTTGCTTTTCGTAATAAAGCAAGAAATCTATGAAGGTCAGGCTGACCAAACCGTGATCGAGGTTGGGAGAATCTTGGAACAATTCCACCACGAATTCCGGCAGGCAGAAACACGTTTTAATGATGAAACTGGCGCTAGAGCTGGAATCGGGAGTTACGCGCTCCGCAGGTCCTTGGTTTCTGCTGGCGTTCGATTGGGCCAGCTGATCTTTCCTCGCGCCCCAATTATTGCTCGTTAATTCCTTGCTGCCACTCTCGCTTACGTTTGTTAAATAGTCGACGGTTTTCAATATCTGCCGGTAATGCTTTTTAGTCAGAGACACTTTCAATGGGGTAATGACTCGGCCGTGAATGTCGAAAATGTTGAAAATCGTTTTGGGTTGCTCGATGTTACGCAAATGCATTTCATCCACGAAAGCGGATTCTTGAGAGTGGAGAATGTAATTTCCCATCCAATGATCGATGTGCAGCTCGATGGCCGTGTCGTGCAAAATCGGAAATCCCTTATCCAGGCAGTTGTACAAGTACCGTGGTTTTCCCGGCGGTTTCTGCACGCTTAATTCGTTGTCTATGTTCCACGAATGCAAATTCATTTCCCGTATTTCGATCGATATTCTCTGGTACTTGTCTCTCCTGATTTCTACGAGTTTTGCGTGCGACAGGCTCGGCGGTTCGTTGCTGCCCGACCACTCGTTTTTAATGCCGATTTTTCCTAAGTGTGCAACTAGGACGTTGCTGCTTTCGGGAGACTCCGGGACGATGATGACCGGACTTTCCAGCAAAATATCCAGGCTACGAAATAAAAATAGCACGACGTGTTAACGTACGCGTTAAAACTTTCAAAAGATCCGTTCTTTGAACGCATTCTCCTCACCTGATATTTAATTGCTTTTCGCACCACGCATCATCCGCCGGCAACTCCTTTATCGGCGTCGACGGAGTGGTTTTGTGCACTCGAGTCCGCTTGCCACCCGAAAAAATCCCTTCGGCCACTTCTACCGCAGCCGACTTTATCGAATTTGCAAAATTCGCCGTATACTGTTTGAAATCCGAGGCGCACGAGGCCAAGTCGCTCAGAAATCGAGCGGAATGAACGTAACACACGGAGGCGATGCGCAGTTCCAGAGAAGCAGTTTTCGCCGTCGGGATTACGGGGGATTCCGAATCGTCTGGCCAAGTAACTAAGAACTGGAAGGCTCGTTTTTCATCTTCGTCTACGGAGCCTCGGGAATTTCGGTAAAGATCGGCTTTGAGCTGATCAACCAGCGACATGGCACTTTCGGCAAACGGGTCGTACCCCACGCTCAGTATGCGAGAATGTTTGCCGCCCTCGGGAACTAGATCGAAAATCTGTAGCCCGCCTAGCGACACGTGCATTTTCGACTCCGAACCTAAATAAAATTTGAAGCGACACGAAGAACTTGTAACCCCCGGAAAACGTCGCCAAAAATACAAGAAAACGAGTAGCAACAACTTACTTATCGTAGCGTGTATGCATGCTCCGGTCATCGTTGCGGTGGCTACTTTCTGCGCAACAACCGCTCCGTCCCTTTCGACGGATCTCAAAAGGAGTATATTCAGGCGGTTGAAGTCGAACGTTAGATCGATCTGGGAAGCGGGATTTTCCGCCAACTCCTAAGCACATCGAAGAAAGTATGCGTTGTAAAACTGCGGCCAAAGAATGCTCAACGCGTATAAATATCAATTCTTACCGTTAAGTCATCGCTGCCAATTATAGCTTCGCTCAATTCGGGCGATACAGTTTCATCCGCTGCGTGAAAAGCGCTGGAGTGGCTGCCGGTAGGAATGATTTGCTTTACGAATCCCAGAAGCTCGACGAGCGTCTCTTGATTGGCTAATAACGAATACAGAAACAAAAGTTTAGTCGAACCGTCGCACATTTGATTTGGCACTGCTGCTCGTGCAAGTTTTTCGTATCTAACCGATGATGTCGAGATTATTGAACTGTATCGTGGCTATCTTGGTGATTTCGCTGCCGTTCCTGTCTTCGGAGCCCAGCGGTGTCTGAGGGTTGATGATCGTCAGCTCGACCATGATTAGCGCTTCCACGTCGAGGTGCTTGTCGGGCATGGAGTAGGGTGGTGAAATGGCAGCGGCTATCAGCGGGGGTGAAGCTGTAGGAGAACGCGAAACGCTTAACAGCCGTTCGTACACCAAGCACTATATCTTACGCCTCGTTCGGAAAATTATTACCTCTTCCCATGAAACCGATATCGTTTATTTGCAAGTTTTTCAAAGCAGCGTTAATGGCCACCGGCGAAGTGCCTGCCATATAAGATGCGGTTGGACTGGCAGGCGAGGAAGGGGAGTTGGGTTCGCTGTCTCGTATACTGCCACTAATGCTGTCCATTCTGAAGGAATTGAGAATGAAAAAAAAAAACCAACGTGGATTGCAGAAAAATGTATGCTTTATTCTATCGATCAAAATCGCACATTTAAAATATGCGTAGACAAACCCAATATTTTTGTGCGAAGCCACGAGCAGCTCGAAATCCCGTCCAAATGTTTGAAGAGCGTCGACGAGAAGAAGGCTGTGGACGGTGAGCGTGATCGACGTGTCAATCGGTCGTTTCATGAACGTTGATTTGATCTCCGCGACTTGAAGCTCGGCAATACTCCGACCTGCGCGTATTAAAACAAAATTGCGCTAACTGTAGTATCGCCGATTAATGCGACCGTCGAGAAAAAAACGATGTGAAATTGCACGCGTTTACCTCTGCTCTGCACGTCTAAACACATCTGCTTGATGTTGAACTGCATCATGAGGAGACGGCTTTCTGGATTATATACGGGCTGGCAGTCGTCGGAAAGCGTGTTTGGCCTACGGACACAGAAAATAATAGGACGGGTGAACAAACAATGTTGAAACAAGCTGCGTGCTCGGCGATCGCGAACTGCATTCTCACTCGCTGCTATCTTCTTCGTCACTTCCTGGGTCGCCGGTCGATTGTTGGTTCTCAAAGGCCGGTGGATCCTTCGCATCGTTCGGCGAGAAAAACTTTTGAAATAGGTTACTGCGCTGACTGAGGCACGTCGTTAGCGCTTGGACCTTGTGAGGATACAGTTTTAGTTTACAAATTCACATAATTACGGGCAAAGACCCAAACTTCTCTGCGGAATTTAACTTCTCCGAGAAACCGTTCTCTTACTTTTTGTTCATTGATGTGGACGATAAGTTTCGGAAGAGTCCCGGTGAGTGTCACGTTAGGCCACAACGGATCCATCGTATGTACAATTCGCCTACAGGACGGATAGAACGGAAAGTGTTTCAAGAGTGTACATACAGTCGAACCCGCGTAATTGCACACCGCTTAATTACACACAGACAGGAAAATTGCAAGCACGCAACCCTCTCGACCGCCAGCGTCGGCGTGCAGGCCGTCCCGAAATTTAAGCTTACCTTTCCAATTGTAGTGAAATAGAAAAGCGGTCCAAAACGTGCATGGTGCTCGTGCCTTGAACGTAAGCATATTTCCAGTTGTTTTTGGCCTTGCATACGAGGATTTGCAAATCGCTCAAATCCAAAGAATATCTTAAGAGAGAAACGGAGGTGGTATCAAAATTGAAGTAAAGATTCGTCCAACCTTTACGATACCAAAGTTTTTAATTTTATTTTTACCTGTCATACATTCGATTGTGTAACGAGTATTCGGTGATGTCGCACACGGACAGACCCTCTTTAATTACAGATAACGTCGGTAGAAAATTTGAGTTTTCAACTGGCGATTCGATGTTGCTCGGTGGGGTGGAACAGGGCGTCTTAAACACATCTGCGTAAAAAAAAAACCATTACGATTCGGGAAACTTTAAAAAAAACTACGAATCGAGTGGCCGAATGAAAATACAAATTTCGGAAACCTTCGTCGTCGCTTTCGGCAATGTTGGAGGGGGTTTTTTCCTTGACGTTTGAAGAATTCGTACGGAACTGGAACCGACCGAAATCAAATACAACCTGAAACGACAAGCGGCGTTAACCCGCGATTAGTAGTTGCGCGTGATGTGGCCGCGCTAAAATCCTATCAAAATCATTCGTTTCTTACAATAGTTGTATCCACGTCGAAAAAGTTTTCTGGAAAAACTATCTGAGGCGCCGATATATCTAACTGGACGTCCCAATGCAGTTTTGTGCTCTGAAGATGGAATTAAGATATAAAATTACGCGACGTTTCTTGAAGAATTCATCATTTCTGAATTTTATCCTTACCATCTCTGAGCCGTGAAATATATTATCGCAATTTTTCATTATCTCGTCTTTAGTGTGCCTTTTAAACTCTTCGTATCGCAGCTTCGCAGCCGACAACTGCTCCATTTGGTTATATTTCTGATAGGGCGTCGTGAAAAACTCCGTAATCCGTTGAAATGCCATGGCATTGTAAATTATATCCAGAGATTGAGACTTTACGTGTAGCCTTAAATAGAAATACAATAAGTGTAATACGTGTAACTGCCGAACGACGGATCGCGGCTAACTAAAAACGAAAATGAGCGTGACTGACTTCAAGTCTGCCGTCGAGCTAAACGGCTTCGTCTCGTACATCAAATGGAACAGAGGATTTTCTTTAGGTTTTTGAGTAACGTTGCCGCCGCTCGTTAAACTCCAGGGAAAGCTTTTTAGCGATAGTTTGCTGGCAATCGTGGATGCCATACTAAGAGCGGGTGGGGCCTTCGCCTCCTAAAAAACGTCAGTTGGAAATGTAGGCACGTTTTATTTATTCATGGCATCTTACTCTTTAACTTGCCTTGATTTGCGGCGCTATCAGTCTAGGAAACTGCGATCCTTCCACGATCTTGTCCTCCAAATACAACGCGCCCAACGTAATTTCGAACATCGTAGATCTCGTCCGCGGCCTCATTTCTAGCCCTATAAGCACATCGTCGAATCCCAGCTCGAACAACGGCACGTTCTTAGTCGCTTCCTGGCCTCTGAGAGTCGGAGAGGCTCCCCTGCTGAACCTCCTACTTTTGTTCGAACTGATGGTGAAAAGGCTGCGCTTCAGGGTGAAGTTCACTTTGGCAAATACTGCATCTCTCCTGAATAAAGTATCGCTTTCGGCGCAGTCTCTCAAGGCATCGAGAATTTCTTCTTCTGTAGAGGGGCGTGAAGCGAATAGATAATTCGATGTCTTATTTATCGCAAAAACGTTGAACGGATAGTGCGCGTTATTTCAAACCCTCACCTAAGTTATGTTCGCTGTTAAGCGATTCCGACTGAATCTGGTCTGCTTCGGATGCGGGAATTTCTTCTTCCGCTTTCGGCGCGTTTCCATCCGCTTCGTTCGAAGCTTGATACCAACCGCCCCACAAGGGAAACC
The DNA here is from genome assembly GCA_033995625.1 of Ophyiulus pilosus. Lineage (NCBI taxonomy): Eukaryota > Metazoa > Arthropoda > Diplopoda > Julida > Julidae > Ophyiulus > Ophyiulus pilosus. The sequence continues at coordinate 25,175 of JAUJYV010000839.1, forward strand.
ACCTCTGGAGAATTCCGGCGCTGTTCCACATTTCACGTTTAATTTTCTCCGCCTTCGTAAACGAAAAAGTATCGCAGAATTAATGCGGTGCGCGTGCCGTTACTCGGGATTAATTTCGCAAAAGGACAGGACACGCACTTTAATCTTTTCCTCCACTTTTTGAATGGCCACCTGGCGTAAAATTTTCAGTTCTTCAAACTCGTTGTCCATTTCCATCGAATCCTTATGATTCTGGAACGTAAGAAAATTGTCTTTACCGTTAACCGAAGCAAATTAAACAGTTATCCGGCAATGTCTTCTTCTTGCTGGCATACCTTGAGAGCAGCTGAAAGCGTTGCCGGATTTATAAGGTGGTCGGAATATGCCTTAACGTACTCGACGTTGTCTTTCGCCCGCTGGAGAACGTAGGACCAATTCTCCCGCATGCGTTTTTGGCGAATTGCCTGGGTGTGAGGCTGAACTGCAAACTGCCACCATTCTCGGGCGCTTTAAAACAATATTTGTAAGTGATTAGATCGTCGATTATAATTGCTTTCGTTCGTTGCACAGCAGTTAGAAAGCTAGAATTTATTTACTGGCCACGGACACCCTCTTGAGGCCGCCATTTCCTGTACTTGTGCACTTTATTTAGTCGCTCAAATTCGTAAACCCACGTCACCATGCTTTCGTGTTGTGCCTGTTCGATTCAAGCCACACAAAAAAACAAAAAAAAACCGCAGCTTCATTATAAAGATTAGTTCCGTAAATACGCAGCTATCGAAATGCGAAATTACCTCGGAAATGATCACTGGCAGTACGTCCAGCACCAAATCGCAAACGTAGCGCGGCGACGAGCGGGACCGCAGAGAGTCGCGCTCGCAGTTTCTCCGCAGGCTCGCTTGTGCGCTTACGGGTTCCAAGATGTACTCGTGAAACGTTTTTTTGTTCGGCGTGTCCTCGTCCGTGCTGTGCAAAACCATCTTCTGCATGGCCTCCTTGAAAGTAGCGTTACGATTGCAGAATGTGAATATCAACTGATAAGGCGTGAATTTAACTCTTTCCAAATAAAACCAATTAAATCCCGTTCGACGCTAAGGCAATGAAAATCGTATTTAGTTACGACTAACCGCTAGTTCCTGCATAGGCAGAAATCCAACCATTACGGCATTTAAGTCCCAGTAGATGGAGAAATCCTGAAGATCCACCAGCTTTCTCTTAGTGTACCTATCGTCCTGACCCGTTATTTTTGTTTGCTACGGAAAAGCACATACATTTGCCGAATGTCATCCACTTTCCTGAACTCGAAACAGTTTAAATCGGTGACCGGAGGTCAGCGGGCAGGAGATAAGCGCGCAAATTGTGCGGAGACTCAAGGGTACCTAAAAGTATTTCTCGCAGATTTTAAGGTTTATAAAAAGGGTCTCAATTCAATTCAACTCAGTACCCTACAGTCAGCAAATAAATGCCATATGGTAGGGGGGGGGTCGTACCCAATTTTAGGAGAATGCTCCTACTGTTTGTTTGTTTGTTGATTTTTAACGTTGGCCTATTG
>JAUJYV010000840.1:0-26700 GCA_033995625.1 Ophyiulus pilosus
TTTTTCGGCATGGAACGCATTATCGTATTTTACATCAATTTCTATGGTAAAAATTGTTTCGCTTAACGAGGGTTTCGCATAACGAGCAAGACTCCGGAACCAATTATGCTCGTTATGCGAGGTTCCACTGTATATAGTTTGTATAAACAGTTGATTTCTTATAAGGTCCTCTAACCGAAACAAGGTAAATCTTAAGCACACAACTGCTACGTGTAAAAATATTTTATGGGTTGCAGGAGGAAGCTAAACACTATAGGTGGCAGCACCAAACATCACAACACGACCCCGTGAACTTCCAGCCTGGCATGCGGACAAGTTTGGGCGAAATTAATTCCCGTTTTGTCGGTGTTGAGTGGCATTTATTGGATAACAAACCCGCTATTGATTGCAGTTTCCGTCAATAAATCTATTCGGAGGCCAACTTTACCTTTTTTTCTACTCAAACGCGTTTTCAATGCGTTTCGCCTCCACGTGATATGATTCAGACGTAAGGGTTTTTTTGAAAAGCTGTCAAAAACGTTGGGGATAGTAAATATTCCTCTTAAATTACAGCCGCAAAGTGCTAGGCTATAGGGGATAACGTCGCTTTTCCCACCTTCCAGTTTTACCCCCACTCTCTTTTGTTAACTGCCAAAAGACCCCCACAGCAAAATCCATACGATTATTGCCGACGATGAGTTGATGTAAAAATCAATCCGGTTTCGACCTGACATTGGGAAAAATAGATATCAGAAACGCTTTATGGATTGCCCCGAATATGAGGGGTGGGGGTGAGTCTCCTCTCATCTCGCACTTGCGAAATTCCGCAAATTCTCGTAAAACTGGGAAATGAGAATTTTCAAATTGCAAATATTACTATTGAACATTCCACAGAGACATGACAGTTGTACATGTATATCGATATTTTTATATTAGATTATAGTCACAGTTATATACTGCAGTACATATGCGCCTATTTCTGATAACTTAATTTTTGTCCTGACCATTAAAGTAAACACGTTTTTAGAATGCTTTAGAAATGAGTTTCAAAGTGACCACAAGTTACCATGTTTGTTAGAAAATACAAATTTAACATATCAAACAACATTTTTACAAACATAGGTACAAAATAACCACTTATACCCCCGATGGTCACTTAAAAAACACAAGTTAAATGTCTGAAACAATAGAGAGTTTGAGCCAGCCAACGCCTTAACGTTAACTTTAACGTTAACGGCAGGAAGGGAGGAGCCAACGACTTAACTATCCAATGAATTAACTGAACGTCACGCGCACTCTTGACGTTCATTGGGTAGTTAAGTCCGTGGCTTCTCACTTCCCGCCGTTAACGTTAAGGTTAACGTTAAGGCGTTGGCTGGCTCAAACTCTCTATTGTTAACGAAACGTTAACGATAACGAGAAACAGCTCTGACGGCCCGGAATGTCAAGGACTACCCCATACGAAGCATGGCATTCCGGGGCGCCAGAACTGTTTCTCGTTATAGTTTCGTAACTCAAACTCTTTAATAAATTAATTTAACTTTTGCAATCACGATAGCATAAAGCATGAAATCTTAAATGAGAGTATTAAAATACACATTATTTGTAAACAAATATCACATGCCGAATCTTTGTGGAAAATCAATTATGATATAAAAGGTATAAGAGACGAGTCCTTGGCCCAAACCCGGAAGATTACTAAACAGGCAAAACGCACGTAGGATCATCATTAGTCCAAAGATCAATAATAAAATAGATTTGACAATTCCAAACGCATAACTTAGTCACGAAGCCTATCTGGTTAGTATGACTAATTGCTGTCGTCACATTAAAACTTAACAAAAGGATTTCACTCTGCTTATTCATGACAACTTTACGAACAGGCAAAACATTTCTGAGAATCTTCAGGGAATAAAAATTATCATATCTGATAATGAGGCGCATTCAACAACAGCCATAAATAGCATATTTTTTAAATGAAACTTCACTTTTTACATAATGGGAAGAAAGTAAAAAACAATTTAAAAATGTACTTACTTGATTTGGACGATATCAATGTGTGTTTCTTTGAGGCAGTCTAGACTTGTTTTAAAGGTCTGAAGGTCTGAAGGTCATCCCGTTCCATTTGGAAAAGAAGTTCCAGTTTTACAAATCAGAGTATCGGCTGGTTTAAGCATCGTTCTAACACAACAAATATCTGTAACATATCACTTGTTTCCATCCAGTTTATGTGTTGTTGCAAATGTTAGCAGTTTTACTCGATGTTCTTCCACACATGTGCGCACACACAACCAAACGCTTAACTGTCCCGGGGCATACTGACAAATGGAACAGCCGGAGTGCCAGACAGGGACATTACGCAATCATCTTTTCCGTTCTTACTCATTCCCCGACGAATTTTTCAAACTTATTAATAAAAATGCTACTCGTGATTCCTCATCGTCGATAAAAGAAACTTAAACATGTGCAGAATACTACAGAAATTCTGTTTCCACAATAAATTTTGAGGATTTAAAATTGTTGACTGGTAACAGGGATTATGAACGACGTAACAAGGAAATGAGAAATGCCAAAATTGGAATCAAAACCTTATAGCCATACAGGGTGTCACGAAAAACGACATCAATTTAAAGCTTTGAGTCCCATCTCCTTATGCCGATTTCGTGATTTACCATTCCAACAAAACACCAGCGTCACCTGGCTTTAACTTAAAGGGTGTCCAGTAATTTTGTCTAATTACCATAATATTTGTCAAACAAGTCAAGACATTTTTGTAAATTTTTTTAAAACAAAAATCGTCATTTTTTGTGCTTTTTATATAGAATTTTTACAAAATCCAGTATAAACTGTTTGAACACGAATTTCAAGCATAATACCAGACTTTTCCCCAACTACTGGACACCCTGATATAATATCCAAATCCTGGTTCAACACTTCCACTTATTTAAGTAGCCGCCATCTTGGAAATGTCATGATAAAGATTCATAGGCTATGCCACTACAAAGGCAAAAATTACATAAAATATAGTCATCCGATAAAAAAAAATTAGATGAAGTTGTCATAAACGTGGTCTCTTACAAATCACAGACTCACATTAATTGGTCAAAAACTATGAATCTGTGATTAGTTATTGACATTTTGTACAAGTGGTATTTAAAAAACACATTCTGCAGAATATCGAGGGTAATTTCAAGCCGAGGAACACAAGGTATTGTTTAGTAATACTTAAAAGACCACCTTCATCTGCATGCCCCAAATAGTCATGCAAGTTACTATCTAGCTATTAATCTCTTGTCAAGATCATGTAGACATCTTGAACAGTGGTTTTATTTATAGTAAGGCAGTGCTATACATGTAATTAACACATTTCCATAAACATGAAAACATTTTTCATTGCTCTGTACTCATTTACTCTTCTGGATTTCAACAAAAACAAGACTCAAAATATGGAAAGATAACAAATCCCTTCTTTCCTTCTGCATACAATTTGTGAATATTATTTTGTCCGATTAATACTTTGGCTAGTCTGAAAATGAACTTGTTCACTTATGGGATTTTGTTACGATTTCTACATTTTATTTCGCAAAAAAACATGACCAATTTAAAGTTTGCTGTGATGCACAGATGGAAAAGCCACGTAAAGTTTTAAAGGCTAATTGATGCTAGAAGTCGTGAAACTAACATCACATTAACATATTTTACATTTACAATTAATTTGTTTCATTTGAAGTTCAGTGAACAGAAAACCTGAAAGAGCACCATTCCAAAGAGTAATCAAAGCCTTTAAAAACAGAACGGATGGAAGAGTTTCAATAATGTTTCCTGACAAAACACATACCTACGATGAAATGACGTAACCAAAGAACTGCAATGGGATTGATTTCTGCACTTATTACATTTAAAAAGGGATTTACGTTTACAGGCTTTTCTTAAGTTTTCAAAAAGCACATATCTCATGTTATTATAAAAAGAACTGATCCTTTACAAATCCTCAACTACTGGCACCAGGTGGCCACGTAGAAGGACATTTAGAAGACAGATAGGACAACACTGTTTTCGGTTTTCAAAACTATCTACAATTAAAGAAACGGGGGGTAATGTAACGGAATTAACTATATTATATCTGTACACTTGTCGGTGATAAAATAATATTTTAATACTTATAAAAAAGTTAGATGACTTTGTATTATTCACATGTTTAGCCACAAAATGCTTTTTTGTCTTCATTTTTATGCAATTCATCTAAAAATAGAAGCTGGGGAGATTTTCCGACTTAGGATTTGACAGTTAATTACCACGAGCACTTATTGTTCTTTACAGAAGAGGACCACTTCATTAGTAACACAGATAAATAGGCGATGTCAACTATAAATACAGCTTGTTGGGTGGTAATATTAAAAAAAAGCCCCAGATTTCCAATGTCTCATATGTCTGGAAATGTGCTTGGCAAAACCCTTTTTCAGATTTTGAAAGCATAACTAAGGGCAGTAACTTGAAAGCAGTAACCGGTAATGGCAATCATGATTTATGAAAGGCAAATTTATCTACTCAAAAGTGGTAAAAACTTCTATGCCCATCAATGCAACATTTAAAGAAACGCTAATCAAATTTATTTTTACATGTTGGAAAACCCGTTTTTCTTGCCCAACATTTTAATGTAAAATGTCTGTTCGAAATACAATTCAAGACTGATCTATTTTCAATTTTTTTTATTTATATTTGTAACAAATTCCACACTATAAATTTTGCAAAATGGGCAAATATTTTTGACGGATTATTTACCCTGGGAAAACACTTTTTTAAACATGCGTTTTCCCTGTTTAATGTAAATTAAGACTTTTCGCCACAAAAAATTAACAATATTTTATTGTGCTGTCCAGCTGTCTATAATGGACCACCCTAAAAGGAAAAAAACGACCAAAACTACTTTTCAAGGTATACATTTGGTCAGCTCGTGATAAGAATTATTGGCCTGGTACCGCAGCCTGATTGTTCGAATTTCGCATTAAGAAAAATACACAGCTTGAACTGGAAACTAACTCTTCGAAAACTAGACAAGTGTTGCAGAAATTAAGAAGCTCTTTGTGATTTATGCGATGCAATTCGCGCTATACAGCATTCCAAACTGCCTTCGTCTATTGCCATTTCCTCACAATTATTTATGCGATGGGCACGCAGAATGCTGATGCGTGGCACCACATCTCTATGACAGCACTTTTTTAAGTTTTGCTTTTTATAGTCGTTTATGCATGTTTACAGATTTATAGATTTAGAATTTATATATTTTATATTTATATATTTGTATATGTATGTATAATATGTACAGAAGATCATGTACAGAATCCCGTCCATAATTTGGGGTGATATAAGGGCAATTACAGACCGAATGCATCTCAATTCGTTCGCGTGCTTATGCCCGCTCCCGTTCCTTAATCCCCATCCCCGACGGGGGATAAAGCTCCCCGTGCCGAGAGCAACCTTCTCCGCTTTAAAGGCATTCACCCTGGACGGTGGCTTGGCGTGCGTTTTGCGAAGTACAGGCCGTACTGAAGGCTCTTGCCTCAATGGGTGAGAGGTGCTTTGCATGATAGGATATTGGCCCCATTGGCTCCGCAGAGGTACGCAGACAGGCCAATTAATGCCCTCCCATTCAATCCAAGAAGGGAGAAATAGTCCTTTACCCCTACAACTGTACAAAACAAAAACTCTTGGAAGAACGAATTAGTCTCGTGCTCAAAACACGGCCCCGTACTCCGATGTTCCTGTGCTATCCAGGTTTGTCTGGGGTGGGGGATCCTGGCCTGAGTCCCCGCACTTGCTGGGCTGCTCTTCCGTCGCCAGTTCCATTGGCGCTGGGGTCTGAACGGGTTGTTCGGCGACACGGGGCTGCGGCAAAGTTTCTGTCTCGTCACACTGTGCTTTGGCATCATCGTCCTCATCCGAGTGGCACGAGGATTCGGCTGCATCTGTACATGATCCTGATGGCGCGTCGACAAACATTTCCATCCTGAGATCCTCCCCGCTGACGTCCGCCGGGTGGTCGTCGGAAATGTTGGAAAGACCACCTGAAGCAAATGGTTGCTGATAGACTAATTTATTATAGGCTTCCAACGTGCTTGGAATAGCTAGATACGAAATACCCAAAACGTTGCATTATTACACAAATCTAAATCGGGCGCTATTATCAGGATAAAACGACAGAACAAAGCTCACCCATATCATCTTCTCCATGCAAACGTTCGATTATATCGCATGGTTCTGATGTGGAGGAACTCATGGAAATGAAACTATTCGGTCGGCTATGGCTGGGCGACTGAGACTGCGGTGTGCGTCTTCGAGCATCGTGCAGCTTGTGTATTTGCTCCCTCGAAGCTCTCACCTCTTTCCTTAGCCTTTCCCTTTCTTCTTCCCTCTCCGTAACCAAGGCCTTCAAAAAAGTAAATGATATAGTATGAGCAAGAATTGCAAATATGATCAAGGCTATACGCCCTATAAGTTCAAGCGGGCACACTTTTTGTAATGACCTGGGACCGCTACTGAAAGGCATTCCTAATTTGACAGCAGCAGGCATCACAAATGCATAAAACACTTACCAACAACTGCGTCATATGTACACTCAATGCGCTATTGATGCTTAACAAAATGTTGACAGGTGCTGATGGCATTCGGCATGCCTTTCGACTGGGTTTCGGTGATGGAACTCTAGGTGAGGTTGATCCAGAAGGACTGACTGAAGGTATTGTAAGATCAGAATTGGGAGCTAAAATGGAAACCATTAAATTAACACTACAGCAACTGCAGCGCAAATAAATCGATGACCGCAATAGAACGTTGGTTACCATCAGAGCCAGCACTGATTGCATCCTCCTCGGTAACAGTCAAGCTCTGGTTAATGACTTCTGCCAAGCGGGTAACTGAAAGTGCAAACCGCATTTTAACACCAGCCATTTCTAAAAGCCACCCCAAATTGCATGTCCAAAAACAAAGCCTACCTTGAGCCATTGCCGCCACTACTAGCTCCTTGGCATCCTTATCCTCTTCGACACTACTGGTAAAGTCGTTCTGTTGCCCTATCTCTTCTCTGGGAATGTGCAATATGTCAGCAACTAAATCCTGTTTCTCGTTCAGTGCCTCCTTAATCAACTGGTCTTTCCTCCGTAGCTTTTCTGTGGAAGCAAAAACATGAAAATTGTGGTAAGAGCAATGGAGAAGTCAAAGACAATAAATCCTATTTATTGAGATTTACTGCCCTAACTGCGAGTAAATTCCCTTCTAGCTATTGTTTTATCTTTCTATATTCCTTATTTTTCTTGCTTTGTCCCTAAAACATCACTAATTTAACCAAGCTTAAGAAAGCATATTTACCAATGGGTGCTAGCACGGGTTCAGCAGTTTGCAGGACGGCACCTTCGGAGACGACGACTTCACTGGGCTCGATGAGAGGAGGTCCTTCTGCGATTTGCAGAATTTCGACGCGCTGGAAGCGCCTCGGGATTGACGGGCTGGTGCCGATACCGGGAAGGGAGGTAGGAGTACCCTGAGAGGTTACTGATGCACTGGCAGCGGAAGCGGCACTGTCGTCGCCGTCTTCTCCTTCGCTCGTTGTACCTGTGCTGATGCGACATTCGGCACCTGGCTTGGAATCTGGGCTCGTCAAGACCGTCATGTCTGTCCTTTCACCCATTTCCGGTGCCTCCCCAACATCGCTGATCTCTCCGCCTTCGGCCGTGTCTTGGCTTTCTTGGTTCTCCAGAGAACTGCAAGATGCGATCAAACGTTAACTCCCGATACTTATTTTTCGAAGTTAAAATACGTGTGCAACGAATTAAGACAGCGGTAGGGATACGTACTCTCGTGACTTGAAGCCATCCTCTGTAGAATCTTCGGCGGATTCCCTTTGTTCGGGGGCATTGGGAAGATGCTCGATGCGCTTGTTTTTCGCCTCCTTAGTTTTGTATGACTCTGCAGCCTCTGTGATATGCCTCAACCACCTGAAAGATAGGCAAACGTGGACAGAATTAGTGCACTGTTAATTCAAACTCTGACATTACACAACCTGTTGAAACGAAATCATAGTTTTGGCAAAATTATTGCTACGAGGAGGGTGGTTTCTATTGCATTCCTGTTTCCGAGCATGTTCCGAGTTCGTTAAGGATATTGCAAGTTTTAACTCTTTCATTTCTCCGCCAGACTAAACCCATTTTTGTGTGCATATCAACAGCATTGCATTACCATTTCAAATTGGTTATTTAAATGGCACATTTGGATTAATGCAAAAATGGGTCATATGAAAATCGGTTGGAAAGCAATTACGCCAGCCCATTACGAAAAATGCTCAGGGACAGCTGGTATAATGTGACGGGACGAGACAAAAAGAGGTTAAACTTGGCCCACTTCGGTACGTTGCAAGCTCACCAATTATTCATCTCACGTCACGTCCACAAAAGCGCACACGTGCAACGGCACATCGTCCCTATTCCCATCGAGCACTAACTTAAACACCATGCAGTGTGCAGCTCATCAATTTTCTTGCCAATGCAAACAATTGCCAAACTTCGCATTTTCCCGAATTCTGCAACACCAGCATTCAACCGGATATTTTCAGAATGGACGAGGTCGATCAGATTGCTAAACGTTTTTCGGGAAAAGTTTCGTGATAATAAATCGTTGGATCGTGATTTTTTTTGGGGTATGCAAAACACGGATATAACGAAACCTCCCTCTGGTTTCTCGAAAATAGTTATATCTGATCTTGGTTACATAATTACCACAACTCCTTCACCACAAACGTTCTAATTTCAACATTTGGAAAACTAAAGTTAGTCCAGGTGGGCAGTTCAACGTGGAGTTCCCAAAATGGCCTAGGTGACGAAAGGCTGTTTAATGTTTAGGGCAAAACCTCGCACAATGTGGCGATTGTTTATGATTCACGATTACGGATGGTGGGAAGCGCTCTTCCGCCTTTTGTCCCAGACTTTTTCAGCAATTTAAAATTAGACTTCCCAAAGGCATTAGCCTATTTTTACTGCGAGTTAGGTTTTTCGGAAAGGTAGGCCAGCCATTACGAATTTTCTCCGTCACTGGCATTCGTGGAACATGGTTGGATTCCTCGATTCCAAATGTTTATTATGTGCTCTTTTAAGATTCAGAAGTGGCGTGCATAAATGGCAGAGTTCAAAGCCAAACTTTTCCTCCAGATGGAGCTAAGAAACCCCGCTTTCCTATGGATCTGTCAAAATATTTACAGTAAAATTTTATTTCTGAAGTAAAACAAATGCCTCAAACAGGGTTTGGTTAGCAATTCTGAACCTATCCCTCTATGTCAATGAGCACCTACGTACCATAGCTCCATATGCAATAAATTTTGTTTAGAAATTGTGAGAAGGAATATTTAATGTGTGTTTTCAGTTTATTGTTTTCCCCAATAACAATTGTAGCGTCCATTAGACTGGCCAAGTTATTCAATTCTGAGAATGTTAAAGGACAGGGAGTGGAGCAATAATACAAAAATAACATCTGAATGAGAAATCTCGGCGACATTTCATGCTTCCTATACTCGTATATTAATGCTCCACATCCTCTTTGAACAATGACATCACATTTTCAAACTTTTCATTCTTCCTACCCGGTCAGTCCACATTTGAGTAGAAGTTTGCACTTGGGCTACCAGAACAAGATGTTCCAAATCTACCTGAAGAGTGTTTTCCCATGCTAAGTAAAGCGGCAAATATTCGACTGTCTAAGATATTGCAATATAAACATTCATCTATGCAAGTAATTGCTCAACATCACCAGAATGCTGCAAAATAAGACGTAATTAGCATTTGCTATTAAATTGGCTCAACCTACTTGATTGTGAAGTTTACAAAAGCGAAAACGCCCACAACAAGCATTTGTCATGACAGTTTATACAATATATTACAGCACCACAAAAGTGAAGTCATTTAAATGTTTTCGTTAGTGCATAATTTAAAAGTATGTTAACAAGCATTTTGCCTATTTCGAATTGTGCAATATATTGCACAAATTATGAATATGTATACGTTTGCATAATTTTTACACAACTTTCATAAAGAAATTAAATGGTTAATACGCCCTGAGGATAAAACAGGTCGAATTTAAAACAAAATTATAACTCATTATCGAATTTTAAGATTTATTAAATCTTTTGTTAGCATGTTTTCCCTGTTCTTTCATTCACCGCCTACATCAACAAGGTTATTGTATAAAGAAAGCAGACTACAAGTACATTATGCTCGCCATTCTGTTTCCTTTTAGATCAACTCTTTGTGAAGCAATTGTTTAGCATTACGTGGCGAATTATTTAATCAGCACCTCACTTGGTCCCTAAACATGGCCTCTCATCATCCAGACAGCAGCGGTTGACCTTACCAAAAACCGGATAACGTTTATTAATTTCATGTAAGAAAGGATTTTCCACAAGGAGATGAAAACCAACTCAAAATTTTGTTACACGATAAGACTGAATGAATGAGAAAGTTGCAATAGGAACACTAAGCTATGACTTTTGCCACTCTAAGCCACTTGAGAATAATGAAAACCTTAAATCCTCAGGAAGCCTATCCCCATTATTGCAACAAAAAAAAAAGTGAAAACAATAAGAGGGTGCCAAACATTGGAACAAAATTTAAATTCACCCTTATCAGGGTTCCCCACGGTGCGTTCACAAGTCAGGTTTTCCACCTCATTTTTACAATGAAACAATAAATGTTTCTGAAAACAGATGGCATTATGAATCATGAGAACGTAGGACTAGTACACGCAACATGAACATTCGATAAAATTCATTCACAGCCATGAGTGGGAGATTGAGAAAAAAAAAGAGCAAGCTTTTGTATCTCTGTACATTTTTCAGAACAACTAACTAAACACATGAGAAGTTGAAAAAGCTCTGTATCCAACAACTAAAAGTTAAGAATTCTTGAGAATATAAAAACTAACTTTCAACCAAGTCTACATTTGATCATTACTTTATTTAGCTTTTTATGGAATTGCAAGTAGGAAAGTTCCTGTTTTTTTTTTTTCAATTATCTTCTGTGCTATTTTCACAAGAATAGTCATCATCCATTAGCTGGCTTATGACAACATGTTATGCAGGCTATCTTTGTTAGTCGGAAAACGTGTCCTTGTTTTTTCTTCCAAGATTACCCATCCACAACAAGGTAACCAGCAGATTTTTCCATTCTGGGTCCATATATGGGCACAAAATTAGGTCTTCACCTCCACAAGCAGCCACCGACTCATCACCGTGGGTAAGTTTAGCTTTCATTTGCAAAATTCAAGTGTTTTCGGTTATAAATATCACGGCAACATAAATCATACACATGGTGCTTGTTGCACCCCGTTTTAACTAATCCAAACCAGAAAAAAAAAAAAAACTGCCGCTTGATTAATTCCAGGCAGAATCCTCCACCGTGAACGCACAATTCACGTTCATTTTTTCCACCTACACGCCAATGTGAATAATGCAAAAGGGGCAAAAAGTGCAGCAACAACATACGCAACAGTCTCATATGCATTACAAAATCACTTTTCCCATCCTTGTTCAGGCACGTTTTAAAAATAATTTTACGTCATCCATTATGAACCGTGCCAAGAGTGGACTGCTCCGAGAACAATGGCCCACACCATGGGATGTGGGACAAAATAACGTCCACATTTCAGCGTGTAGATGGAAGAAGGACAAGTTTTCACTAGGAGTCAAAGGGTTATTAACTTAATATTCAAATGCCCTCAATGCCCCTCCTTGTAATCCAGCCTGTCAAGAAGCGTCAAAAAGTCTGACAAGAACTAGTGCAACATCCTACGCTGCACTGGCAACTGGGGTAGATTCAAAAACCCTCTTTGTTACAATTATACACAAGCTTGTTTATGTATTCATGTCCACCTGTTAAGCAGAAATCAGCGATTAATTACTGAAAAATGGTGCTATGGTTAATCCTTGATGACTGTCATAGTTTCTTTAACAGTGGTATAATTAGCAGAGAAGGAGAATATAGACGACGATGCTGTTATGACAATATTCGGTGCCACGCAAAACATTACATTCTTTGATTTTTTTCCCTTTACTCTTTCCTTTAAATGCCATAGTATCATAATAACAGACTGAACAATGGATGCTTTCATAGAAAAAAAAACCCTGATTCTTCGAAAGCACGTAAACAAAATCATGAAGCGTTTAGAACTGGAGTGAAACTCGCCAGACAGTTTATACAAGCGTCGTCTGAACACAGATTGACTTTTACTGACAAGATTTCAACAACTGTTCAATGACAATACAGCATCTGCATGCATACGCGCAATGGCAAAGACCTGCATATGTGAAAATCAGAGATTCAACAATGGTCTTTCTATATCCTCTTCGAACCCTAACCCAATCATAGCGGGTTGTTCAACTTTTGTTCATGAACCACAAATCAAAATTCCCAAAATCAAATCTTCAGAAACTTTCCTCAGTTATCTTTTCATTTCATGATACTCTCACCATGATGAAGAGTGTTGTGACCAGTACTGACAGCACGTAATGGACCATATGCAGACTGGACATACAGCATCACGTGGCTTAGAGAAAGCAGACATGTCCTGAGACAAGATGATTCTACTGAATTAGCCACATGATGTCGTCCGGGAGGAAAACAGCAAAGGGTCCACGCCATGCAAACTGTTATAAAGTCATCACACTAAACACAAAGTACAAAAGCGTTAGGAAAACCTTTAAAGTTACCTATGGACCAAGCTTTCCCTTCGTTCCTTGTCAATGGGAACGGCATTGGCATGTTTGCGACGGAGCATGGCCATCTTCCCAAGCTCAACAACGTTACCAACTGCATCGGTTGACAAATGGGAAACACATCGCGGAACACCGCGGGAACACAACGCCTTTCTTGCCCTGCAATGGGGCATTCAGATCCGGCAACACCGAGTTATAAAATTCCCGTTGTTTGACAACGTAACGACCCACAGAAGAAATCCAAACAGGCAGTAATCCAATGTTGTCAAAGCTTGCATATATACAGCCAAACAAAAATCACGTATACAGATCAGCTGATATCTTCTGTTAAACTTCACCCGACAGCAGCAAAACTCACACTGGCACTCAAAGCAGTCGCGCTAACATCCAGATGCAACACCAACGCACTATGACTTCTCACTTCCTCAGCGGCCATGACAGGAAGGCAAAGCAGAACAGAACACTAGGCAGTCCTATCGCAAAAAAAAATATATAAAAAAAGCTTTGCATCCCACCAGCCTTTTCGTTCATATCCGCCACATGGAGGGCTTTATCGCTGCCTGTGTCAGTGCTCAGAAACACTGCTTTGCCAAACCAGAAAGCGTTGGTTCAGCCCGCAAACTTTCAACTTCGCCTATTTTTACTCCGTATCTGGCTGGAAATGAGCACATTGCGTCGTCTCGACGTTTCCGAAATCCGATGGTGGCTCGCAAAGTACAGCCTCTATTTTTTTTTGTGCCTAACCTGAATAAGCCAGCTCTCCTAAATGTCCATTCGACACGCGTACGTAATCAAGAACGAGGTTAGGCAAGGTGCACCTGAGCGGCGACTCTTGTTTGTTGTGTGGACTGCTAATGAAGGTAGCAAAGGTTTGAGAAGGCAAACAAAAAAAAAATGGAAAAAAACAACCCCGAAACCTTCGACGACGACCTGGGGATAAAAAAAAATCGGAGAATATTTTTGGGAGCGTCTGGTAAACTTTGGGGAACGGCTATGGAGAGGATGCAGATCTCATATCCGCCACGTGTAATCGCGTGCAAACCGTGCAAATGGGAAGAGGATATTACCTGATAAAATACCACAAAAAACAAAAAACTGGTGGGGGACTGCACAGGTTAGAAGTTTGTTGTCAAATTTTGTGTTTGCACAAGGGGCCATCCACAAATAACGCAAAGGTGGGTTTCCCCAATTTCAAATGACTCAAGCACCAATTAAAAGTTATTTGCCAACAAAAAATTCCCAAATATTTTATCTTTTATCTTTGTCAGTTGAATGATTAGGTGGTGACATCAACCGACTAACAACTAAAAGCCAATAAAGCCCAAACTTGTCACAGACCAAAGCTATAAAAACTCCAAAAGGCTGAATCACCATAGGAATGAATGATGAGCTAACCTATTCAGCCATTTCGTAACAACAGTTTACAGTGGCTACTAAGGAGCTAAACAAGAGTCTATGCGTATTAGTGAATTGCATCACAAATGTAAGACAAACAGCGTGGATTTCATATTTGCAACAGCAAAAAAATCAACCTGCGCATGCGCCCATCCAAGCAGCCGACTACAAATCAGCCTTTCCGGTCTTTAGCTTTGGATGTCAGCCATTTCGTGACACTGCCTATTGTTGCACAATCAAGTCGGCTGGGGTTTATGTATTCCAAGGCAGACCAACGCATTGTTAGCAATCAAAACTTAGGGAAGAATAGGCTGACATTTTCGAGAACCTTGAGCCATATTTCGATAAAAGTTTAAAACTAGATAAGTTGGACGATAACCGGCGATGAAATCTGATATGAAATTAACTTTAGCACTAGTGAGTGCATGATCTACGCCCTATTGCAGTAACATGAACTTATTATCATTATAATCATTAACTTATTTTCGATCAAAACAACGAAAAATCCCAATTATTTGACATGTTTTCAGGTCATGTCCCAAACTGAGAAGCGGTCAAAACAGTAGCCACCCATTAATCACCAGTGATAAATACAACTTCTGAAAATGTATTCTCTTCGAAATGATACTTGAAACTAAAATTTAATATCCTCAGTCAGACTTTGAAATTTCAAAGCGCTTCAAATTTTGTCATAAAGTTAAAAGTTAGTGATATTTTTTAAATAAACACATCAACAAAACTGGGAAGTCACTGTTCTAGAAAACTAGAAAACTGCCAACATCCATCGATATAGCAGAACATGTTAATACAGGTGGTCGTTAACGGCCCACCAATAAGCTTAGCCTAAAGTACTAATTAAACAATTATAAATACGAAATATCTTACTTTTTCATCGTAGTAGTTGCAGTGTTGTGCACGACGCCAAATTAAATGCAGCACGAAGTAATAGTATACGCGTCAAAGTTATCCAAACGAAGCATTTAGGCTTACAATTAGGTCACGAGTCGCCTAAACCAAAAGCGATTTTAGGTTACCTGGCAGTTAGTTAAAAGCACAGTCTGCTAAACACTGCCTACGAAATACCGAAGGAGTACAACGAGTTATACCATTTAACACCCAAACACCTACCTAGCCTGCACAAATTGAGGAGAAAAAAATCAACTGATTCGCCTAAATTATACTATGCCGCCAACCAATAAGCAAAAACTTCCCTCATTATCAGCACTATCGACATCACATATACTTGTATGTATCTAAAATACTATTAAGAAATTCAAACTTTTTTTTTGGAATTAAGCGATTTGGAAATCGGAATATACCGAGAATTACCACACATGATGATCACAGCAAACATGCACTTCCTTATCCATATTGACTGCCAAAATAGCATTAATGTCGGTTAACATCGAAAATAAATCCTCATGACATGCGTGAGTCACCGTGGGCAAGGTTCGAGGAAGGAAGACATGTTCCCATTTATAAATTAGGAAGTCAATTGAATTGGTAAGGCGTTGGATGCATTAATAGGCAAAGACGCATGCCTATTTGCAGCAAAATTGCAGCACATGTTCAAGGGCAACGTGCAGGCTAGATTAACAAACATCGGATAATTTCTTGTGAACGTGCAGAGTTCATATACAAAGTTCCAACAACAACGATAAATATTTAGCATACTCATTATGCAACAAATGCCATTGTGAACCAGCCAACCAACTGCCATTGTACAATATTTAAGAAAAGCAACTTTAAATCTGCGACTTGAGCAACCGCTTATGAAAACTGATATTTTGTTAGTGGGTGACAAAAGTCGGTAACATTATGCAAAATAAAGGATTTTCTGTCGTGGTAGTTGCAGTGTATTTCTACGTCACAGATTGTATCATACAATTTAAAAAAGGCATAGTGGGTGTATCATCAGATCAGACCAACTATACAATACACCCACTTGATATTACATCAGAAACAAATGCACGTAGCCTCAAGTTTGAACCAGCGTCACATGCATGAGACATTGTTAATCTGCAGTAAACGTGACTGAGAATCATATGAATCTGTGATGTAAACCAACTCCTAACCCTGGGTTTAATCTCCAAGGACACAGCATGCTGTTTACAGCCATGGAGATTGAATACTCGTTTGAAATTGGTAGCATAACGCTGCTCTGGTCGTTGATAATAAACCCAGGGTTTACACACACAACAAAAATGAAGTATTTCTATCACCCAAATTGCTGATAGAAAGTATTTTGACATACTGTCTTTTTGAAACATCAGCACGACGAAAACTCTAGACAACTAGAAACAGCATGACAATTTTTGGCTTCTTAGCTCAAGAATTTCGAATATGCCACGCTTGTGTTGCATTAGTGTATTATTCCTGTCAGGTGTAATCTAAAACTCCTGCGAGTACCAAAAGCGACCTTTTGGTGGCTTTGAAAAAGTCAAAAATCATGCATAAAGAACACTATTCTTGACAAACAGAGTAGAAAAAACGCCTCTCTCAATTTGCAGACTATATTTATAGGCCGAGTACAATTAGATCCAGTTAACCATACATCATTAAATTTAATCAGAGATCAAGAAAGCGTTCTAATCTATTATGAAATTGGGTTCAAAACCCACAAAGAAACCTTGTTTTATCAGTAAAGACTGTTCATCCAAAAATTCGGCAATTAATCACGTTGACATACTGTCCAATTTAGAAAGAGACCAAATGCAAAAGGGCGAAGAATAAAGAATATTAACGCCTTCAACTGCAGAAAAACCAACTAGAATTAGGTCGATATGCCTTGAAAGTGTGCCTCTCGGGGATCAAACCCAGCAATCACACAGCGCATAAGCTTTAAGTGGATCCTAAGGTTAGTGCCTGCGATAAGCATGCCCAAGTACCACTACTGCATTCCATCAAAACCAAAATGAAAAAAAAGTTTTCTGCAAATTCTGATATGGATTTCAAAAGAGTGAAATCATATCCTAAACAAAACCAATCTTACAGCACGGAGGCTCCATCTTGACGCTACAACCAGCAATCAACAAATCTCTTGAAACCTCAACAGCCAAAAAAAGATTAAGAAGTCCCCGATTTCCTCCAAGAAGTTTTTGAACATTTGTTCAGTCTCTGTGTCATTAACCCTCATCTTAGCATGTTCCCAAACCATTGACTCGAGGAAAATCTGTGTTCAAATTAATTAAATGACTAATTAGGTTTTATGGAACGAATTGAAAAACAACAAAACTTTACAGCATGCCACTTTCCATGTTTTGAATTCAACAACCTTGTTGTTAGTCCAAAACCAGGGAATGTTGAATGAGCTGTTCTCCACAGGTAGGTAAAATACAGAAGCAGGACCTCAACCGCAAGGAGAAGAAATACTTTCCCTAGCAATGACCGAGGGGCAAAGTAAGGTAAGTACTCGAACACCGGTTCACGTCCATGTAAATCTGAGTAACTGATACAGGTGAATGACACTGGTCAAGGACGGTGCCTCCCAGGCTTCCCGCAATCTTTTCATACTTTTATTTTATCTTGAAGATGGAGCACTTAAGCATCCTGCATTGGAACAACAATGAAGCATGCCTATGAGCTTTCAACATTGCTCATGCATTACCCAGTGCAGAGTTCAACTGCCTTCCAGAAACTGGAAAACACACAAAAAAGCAGCAAAACTTGTTTTGAATAATGCAGTTCATATGCATGTGAACATTCTGGTAAAACCACGCCTATCCACTGCCCCAATAAGAATATGAGAAACGATGAAGGTTCACCTGGGTCACTAGGTAAATGATAGGTACCTTGCAGTAATAGAACATTGTGGGCAAGTGGCAAACTGTTTTATATTGGATGCTTTATTCGAATGAAAAATTGCCATGGCTCGAGCAAAGATTATGTCAAGAGAGGCCAGTTATAACCACTCAAAAATGGCGCTGCTGTCAATCATTGAGAAAGCGCTTTTTCAGAATGAGTAAGCAATGTCAACGAGTGACAGCTTAAAAAGAAAAATGCAGTCAATTTGGTTGATTGGGCATATGAAACCGGAATACTGCATTGCATAAGAAAGCCACACCACACCAGATTGAAGATTTCCAGATCACAAATAAGGAGCTTAATTTCACTATATAGTTTTGTATCTATGAGCTTAATTTCACTAGTTTTCTTTCAAGAGTGTTATTATGTCAGGGATTGAAAATACAACGAGATAGCTCAATTCTAATCCTATTGTGCGGATCAAGTGAATTGAAACCACCACGAATCATAATTTCTTCGAGTATAAACTTTCGAATGAAGAAATAATGTTTTTTGGCTTAGTTAAAAGCCAATATTGAACGCATCTAAACAAAATTAAAGATTTTTCACACTTTATCAACTAAGCAAATCCGCTGATATTAATTGAAAATGTCGAGCAAATATATTTGGGCATACAGAATTGAAAAATTGGAAAGTTTAAAAAATGCTGATTTGCACTGCATCACAAACCACCATGGCAGATTTAAGGAACACATGTCCACCATCCAATGGTAAATTACAATTATACTTGCCACTATACCATGGATGTCAAAGATTCAGAAGTAATTTGTCCTAAACAACTCCTTCAGCAACGATTTTGTACCTCTACCATGAAAATAGTTGAGATAGCCTTTATCTAAGCTAGCATAAAATACTTTTTAGTCAGTAGCTGCATTAGGCTTAGTGGTCAGCGACATGCAAATACCAGTGTACCGCCACATATTACGAAATCCCATTATTACAATGTCCATTGTTCGTCTCCCATTAAGAAACCGTATGCATGACGAATAGCAATTCACCCGTTAATAACTCAATATCCAATCATGGACAGCCTTGAAGGAAACTTCCAACAAAAGATGAAGTCATGCACAGGAACAGAGCTATAGATCTTAGCATTCGAGGCATTTAAGTAGAGAATGCCGCATGCAGCTGAGTATGTTTTATCGCCATGTCCCACCCATGCATTTCTCCAGCAGTTGTCATTTAAATCTGCATTACAGGTGAGTTATAGCCCTTAAGTTTCGCCAACACCATCAGCCCTCCTTTAGCATGGACTTTTAAGTGCGCCGAGCCTCTCCAGTTCTAAGTGGCTGCTGGCTGCTTGAACCCCTTGATGAAAATGCCTAGTTTGCTCATTTTCGTGAGTCACCATCTCCTCGGCACTGTTAATTAAATAAAAGTTCCCAGAATCTCCAACATCCTTTCCTAATGGCTCGAGCGTGTTTCCCCCTTCACTTGCCAACGATTTAAAGATTAAGAGGTTTTTTAAGATTAGCTAGAACACTGAGGATTTTTTGAAAGGTCATAATCGGCACCGCGCTTTTCCCCCAAGCTAAGAAAGAGGCAAAGTAGGGACATGTCCTATAGTTGATTACACGGGCATGCTTGCTTTGGTACCGTCATTACATCCCCAAATTCCTACCAACATGAAATCTGTAATTTTCATCAAAACACTATGTTATGGTCCAAACAAGAAGACCATTACTTTTTTTTAAAACTACTGGAATCTGACCTAGTTGCTGAATTATAACTGTATGCTCCAATTTGAAAATTGCAACAAAAGCTTTTCCCATAATCTTTGTTCAGAGTCTTCTGACTAATTAGATGAACTCACTATTCACAACTTAGAATTTTGTAAGGATACTATTTAATTAAGGAACTATTCTAGTAACATCGACACTTATTGCCATACTGGGGGAACTTTTATAATGCTATTAAATGTCATACAAAGATTAGCAATCTCTAATTCACATATAAAAATTCAACTTTTAAAAAAATATATCTTATCAAATAGAAATTCCAGTTTTTGCTATGAATACATTCCTTCATTATGATACGAGAGTTAAAAAAGGTGTGGTTTGGATGGCCTAGCAAAAGTTCAATGATCTACACGAGGCACAATATTATTAACAAATGCTGCATATGCAAAAACGAGCAGTACTTAATTGCTCAGAAACATTTATCTGAGCAAGCAACTGATGCATATAATTACAGCAGGTCTATTCCAAAGAAAGTAATTGCATCCACTTTTGACAACGAATGGAAGCAAAACATTTTCAGAAAGTAAACTATTTCGAGGAGATCTCAAAAAAAATATAATGCAACCGGAATTTTAATGCAAATGTTGAAAATGTGCCAAACGAACATTTTCAAGCTGCCTCTTGATTGAGCCTCCCGAAGCATGAAGGCAAAAAAAAGGAGGTTTGCCAAATAAAATGGGGCAAATTAGCAATTCGTTAGCATTTCGTTGTTATCCAAAAATAAGCAATGTTGCGGCACAGTGTTAAGCACTGGAAATTTCTAGTATTTTATATCAGCGAGTTATATAGCTCACATATAGGAATGCAATGTAATAGACAATATAAAATACCGATGTTATATTCCGATAAATAATGCAGTATGCACTGCTAACTTATTTCAATACCAAAAGTTATCAAAGAACGCAGCCATTATTGCATTTTTCAAATTTAAAACTGCATAATTTTTGAAAATACTGAACACTAGCATCACTCAACACAATATAAAATTTTATAAAAGTAAAAAAAAAAATGTTTTAAAACTCACGTCTTTCGGTCTGCTGATGATAATGCTACTAATTCATAAATCTGTGGACCAACTTGGTGAGAAGTGCTGACCAGGAAAAACGCCCTTTTATCTACAAAACAACAGTAACAGGTTAGATTCTCCAAACAATGCATATAAAACTGTCATCAGCAACAACAGAAGCAGAGTTACCTGTGGCCACATTCCTGGACAACAGATTTTGGACCTTGATTATTGGACTGTGCGTGAGTTTTGTCTCTTCTCGTCCTGACCCCACGCTTGTGTTATGGTATTTAAGCACATATTTTTCATCTTGCTTTTGCAGTAGCACCAAGATGTCCTCCAAAAGAAGTACGTGCAAATCGACAACCTTTTGTCGGTTCAACCGCCACTGCAAGGCTCCTTCGTGGATCATTCGGCACTTAGTGAGGTCTAAGTTCTGAAACGAAATTTAGAAAAAGACTTAATCACAGATTCTGTACTTATTCGAAAGCTCGGAAATTTCATCAAACTTGCGAGCTCAACTTTATTAATGCAAGTTACGCCATTAAATGTATGAATGCTCACCTTGTATTCTACGGAAACGATATGATCGAATTTGTCAAACTGTCCTCGATCGATCTTTTTCTGAAACTGTTCTAGCCTGTTTTTGTTTTCAGCATCTTTTACTGCTTGATTGACAAAATTTAAGATGTCTTTACTACAGTCTAAAGCCCTCATAATATTCGTGTACTCTGTAGTAGTAGCTGCAAAATTATTGAAAATAATCGTGTTAGCTTTAGTCATATCACACAATTCCACTTTTTCGTCAACGGCGAATACATTTCAATAGTATGAATCAATTTTTGAATCTACCGAATTGAGCTTTTGTATCAAGTTAAAAACAATACATACGGCATGTGTATTTTGCCAAATTTTCAAGCAGCAGTGGATATTTAGTCAGCCGCTGCATACCGGTCGGGATGATATCTTTCAACTGAAACCTCCGACAAAGTGGGTTACTCGAAGCATCCTAGGACAAAAAAAAAAGCGTTTCATAAATATCATGACACAATCGAAAAATGAAAAGACTAAAGTTTAATATTCCAAACAATAAAAGTAAGTCAACGAGAAGGTACTAACAGTGAGGAACTGGGCCAATTTTTGTTCTTTCCTTTGGCGAACTTTTAAGGATTCTAAAGCTATGGATTGATTCTTGCAAAATGTTGCAGCAGCCTCCCTGAATATTTCTCCTGATGCGCCATCAAACTAAAAATGAGAAAAAGAAAACAACAATGAATAAATACCAAGCAGTTTCTGTCTTGGACGTAAACATGACAGTAGTTTTTGAAGGCTTTATTAAATATGCATACCATTTCTAGAAGAATTTCCCCAATGTCTCCAACAATAGGATCTTCCTTTCTTTTGTCCTTAAGTTTCATATTGAGTCGGTTATGAACTTGGATCATTTCTTCTAAATTGGCAAACAGCAGTTTGATTTGGTCTTGAGGAAGGACTTGCTCAGCTTGCATAGGACGAAAAAATACCCTTTCCAAAACCTTTAAATTCCGCACATGCGTTCTCTCAGTATGTATAAGTTCTAAGAAATAAAATAAATAATACCGTTAGTTGTTACATAAACCCATTAACACCTTTTAATGTAAAAATTGCATATATTAATTACTAATGCACGTAACTAAAGCCTCTAAATAATTACATGAATACAGTTTAATTATTACGCTCCAATTAGCTACGCAGAAAAAAAATGCTGCAAAGGGATTTTCGCTTGAATAAATTAGGGCAGTTAATATTACAAAGTTGTGAGTGGCATGCCGAATAAGGTTAAATAATATTTGCATAGAAATTTATACTTTTTGATGAAACGGTTGGAAAAATGAATGGAAATTTAATACAATTCCAGAATAAGCCACATCAGTTATCCATTTTTGGATTAACTAAGCACCAAGCATTACTGAAATAATTACAATTTTTAATTAAACCCTAATGAATGAAGCAGCCTAGATGAAAGAAAGTTCAGCAACATTGTGGATTTTTATAATTGCAAAATTATAAAGAGCCACACACATCACGAAACAGCTAAAACGGTCTATTGATCAACTATGGTAAAACATGACAAAACTGTTCCAACAAACCATTTATCACATCCTGACGTTTCTTTTCTTTTGGTTTAAGATGCCGAACAATGTCCCAGTTGACACTATCTGCCCAATTCGGAGGATTTGGATCCACATCGAAGTCGGAGTCATCGTTTTCATCTCGTCTCTGCCCACTACAACTGCTCGGTGAATGTTGGACAATCGCCGAAGGTGAAGTGGAAGTTAGAGGCGATATTTCGTTGGAAATTGGCTTATGTACAGCTTCCAAAGAATTGCTAGGACTGTCCAAACTTCTTGAAAGAAAACGTCGTTCATTTTTAATACAATGCAGCAATTTAAGAGACCAAATGTTAAATTAAACATTTCTTACAAATTATATAGAAAACAATCTGAGTTCAATGGAAAATCAAAAAACCTAGTAATACAAAACTACGTCATTTAGGATCAGACCAGTGGACCAAAAGCAATCTCATGCTACTCAATAGATTTTTTTTATAGGTTTTAACATGCAATAACAAATAATAGTTTTTGCCTCCCAATATTTTTTGTTGAAAGTTATAATAGAAAGATATATCTGGCAAACACAAATATCATCATATCAAAATATAATTCATAACCAATACAAAAGAATTTCATTGTCTCCAAAGAGCAGCATAGAACCCGAATAGGATGGCAGCTGTTGCTTTAAAACTAACAACTCGCAGCCTTGAAGCATAGTAAACTTATGTTAGCATTATTTCGCACATTTTTTGATTTTCCATTACAGCTGGTAAAATAGTCATAA
Source organism: Ophyiulus pilosus (assembly GCA_033995625.1). Classification (NCBI taxonomy): domain Eukaryota; kingdom Metazoa; phylum Arthropoda; class Diplopoda; order Julida; family Julidae; genus Ophyiulus; species Ophyiulus pilosus. The sequence goes on from JAUJYV010000840.1 coordinate 23,552, forward strand.
CCACATTTGCATACATACTTTGTTGATAGACTCGAATTGGAAGAACTACCAGATTGGTTCAGGGCAGTGATAGCCCGCTCATCACCGTCTACATCACTGAAAACAAACAAGATAATTCAAGCATTTATTTAATTTATGTCAAGTATATCAATTTATACAAATTAAAGAAAAGAAACTCAGTGAGCACAGTACTGACAGGCCGAGGACCTATTTCATACCCTACAACAAGTTGATCTTTTGCAACTAAAATGGTTACAAATATAGTTGTAACCTTACTGGGTGGGAATGCTGTACAGTATAAGTTTCAAACAACAAATTTACTAAGTTACGGATAAGGTTAGCATTCGTTTAGGTTTCATGAACATCTGCAGATAGTACTCATGATATAATCAAACTGACAAGCAAAACCTTGTTACAAGATGCTTTAGAGCACATTTCTATTTGGCTGAACATAAATATTCAAGCAGTACCAGAAGAAGGAAAATGTTTCTCATAGCTAACTCACAGATTTTCCTTCACCGATAAAAAACATTTCACTTCAAAGGATTTTCAGGTAATATCAAAAGAAAGGAAAGTCTGCCCTAAGAAGCACAGGGAACAGCAATGAAATTTTCAACCCTCTCGGTTTTCCAAGCAATTAAGAAAATGAGAAACGCTGAAGATCGATGAGCTCTGGTACAAAAAAAAAAGAAGGGAAGTTGGCACATGCTCTACAAGCTTTCCCTGACCATTTCTTTGTTATTCGTTTGCAATGCGAACAGCGAGGGCAAGGAAAAATCTGTCATTTTCTCCAGGGATGCATAAGTAATGGCGCGTTGGGCGTGATGGTCCTTGTTAGGCATTCATTAATGGCCAGTCTGGCGCCTGATGTTGCTTTCCTTCATCACGTTGGATGATATTATACGATAACGAGAGATTAGAAGAAAAGTATGATTGGGTGGGAAAAAGCCAGAGGATTGTTCCTCTCAATTGTCATTTTGACGTAGGCTAAAAAAACAAACCCAGGACGACAGACGAGGACTCCAGTCACCTCGATGAATTAAATGGCAAAATCTAATCAATGCCAATGAGGAAGAAGAGTGAAATCTCCAAAGGCAGAAACATCACATGAATGAAAAAACGCATCAATGGAGCGCGTGTGCGTCTGGAGGATCCTCATAATCACCATTTATGAAATACACTATGAAGGAAGGATCTGCGTGGTCATGGAAAAGCAGTAAACACAGAACAAAACATGGCGCATCTGTAGAAACAAGGGGTATCTATCACAGTGACAGCACTACAGATATACAAGCTGGAAAAACTGATTTATTGTTTATTAGTTTGCCCAGAATAATCTATTCTCTTCTTTATCCAGATCCCAGAAACATGAAGAAAGAGACCATGTTTTACTTTGTTTTACCTAAATATCATGAGTGAATACTTCACAACTTTTACAAGAGGCATTGTTACATCGGTTTCACAAACGTTTTTATATTTACTTTTGTGTTCTATTCACGTACATGATTGCATATATTTCCCAAGACCAATCAAACACAAATACACACAGATTTATTAGTATGTGATGTGTGGTAACCATTAGCGCACCTAAACTCATCGAAGGGTGTTAAAGAAACGCACAAATTATTCTGAATCCCAAGCATCCAAATATGGTATCATTGCAAGATGGACAAAGAGTAGGAGGATGCTAAACGTCACACAAATAGAACAATTTTGCACAAACATCCCCCCACATCAATTTGGATAACTGGATGTGACATAAGCCATAATGTCTTATTTTGAGCTGTATCCATGACCTTACATGAGCCTACAAACATTTAACTCAAAGACTCAGCAAAAAGCAAACCAATTAAAATGTATTCCTCAGCACGTTCCTTTTGTTCATGCTCCTGGCAAAGACAAGCCAACACTGGGCAAATATTTAACAGCCAGGTTCGGCAAAATACACACGGAAAAAAACCTCGTCCCTTGCTAGGCTTCTCGATTTTAAAATCAATAAGTTAGTCACTGGCTAGAGCAATGGATGTTGGGCAACGTGTGCTTTGAAGTGATTGTTAACCAAATATCCTGTTTATGGACAATTTGCACAATCGATTAATTTCGCCCTCGATGCTCCCGAACTTGTAATGTGATAGTTTTAAAATCAGATCTGGTGCAGTAATCCAGATTTTAATAATGGGCATGATTAGTTAGCTTGTACAGCTTGCTGACAAGCAGTATCACAACTGTAGGCTAAAGTGCGTCAATGAATTACAAAATGAAGATTTCCAAGAACACCATTATTTGATATTCTTGGAAATCTTCAAACTATCTCAAGCTATTAACATTAAAAAACAGAACTGCTAGTAATAAACTGTTCACAGGAAAAATGACTATCCGGATTTAAAGATAGTTGATTATCATGTATTTAATACTGCCTTTGCATCCATGAAGACAGATTGAGCAAATCCTGCAACCTTAAACACATACATACTACACATCTGGATACCAAATCCGGTCACAATATGTCCATTATTAAAAACTGTTCAAAGCCATAACATGATTTACGAATAAGGTAATCCCCCCATATCAATTGGGACCTGGAGAGCAAGCTCGAGAAAATGCCATTAGGATGGCCATGGCGTTACTTTACGCATAATTTGCAAATGTTCCCCTGAAAACTAAACAATATCAGGAGAAATATAAACAGAAAATGTTGGATGAGGAGAGTATTAGGCAATCTGCCAATGTCAAATATGCGACAGGAATCCCCCTACACCTTTCGTTCGCCCATTTTGAAAAGCCATTTTTCCTTTTTCGCCATTCGTTCACGCAGTTAGCTCGCACATAACCTTATGAAAGTAATCGATAAAATACACTATGTCAAAGCGGAGGGATTAGACGATATCACATTTCATTATGTACTATCTCCCGCTGACAGACCTTTCAAAAATGATGGCGACTGTAACCAATATACCAGGAAAAACAAACAAATTATCTTTCGATTTGTTATCGGATTCATAAAGTTAAATTCAACATCCATGTAACACTTAAAATTGAGAATCTAACATAAGATTGGAGATATGGCTACACCCAGGGTTGCCACCGATATTTCAAAACTGTCTTGCCTGACTTTGCCTGACTTTTAGCCCCATAATCACAAATTTTGC
>JAUJYV010000841.1:0-26649 GCA_033995625.1 Ophyiulus pilosus
AATTCCCATGCCGGGAATCGAACCCGGGCCTCCTGGGTGAAAGCCAGGTATCCTAGCCACTAGACAACATGGGAGATACCATACACTTTCATAATCAAATTTACGAGTGAAAATGTCAATCTATAAGATTATTTTAATTATGAACAATATAATAACAATTTTTTAAACTTAATAAATTGTTTAATTTTAACAATTGGAAAAATAAAAGGCTCCACGTACAGACAATTGAGTTCGCATTTTTGGAACTTTCATAAATAGCAGTTTTCGGATATATAGATTCTATCCCCTAGACGCGTGATGCCATTGAGAGGCATTTTCGGCAATATAGTTCACGCTCTATCTTGGTAACGTGAATTTTAAAATTCCGTTATTCTAATCCTTTGTTTCTTTCTACGCTTACTGATAATTTATCAAATATACGCTAAAATTAAATAAAATTTCATACGGACTTAAATCTTTAAGTTGTTTATCCTTTTTTGGTACACAAGAATTTAATTGGATATATTTTCCGAAAACGCTGTTGCTAGGCCTTACCAATTGCCCTATTTAGACGTTAGTTAAAAACCTATTCCTAAGATCTTAACGAAACGGATTTTATGCTATATTATTTATTCTTAGAAGATCTAATTTAACTGCTAGAATTTACTAATTTACAGCGCTAATAAAGCGTTGAATGGCGTTGTTTCAATTTTGTTAAATTTTTTACCGCATGGAATCTTGGATGATTTTGTTTCAGTGTTGCTTATTACTCGCTCCCTAAAAAGTCTTTGCTCAATTTCAGAAATAATTATGTTAACAAAAATTAAATATACTTAGGTATATACTTAGGTTGCATGTATTGTTAAATTTATGATATTTATAGTTATTTGCATTATTTTATTGTAGAAAAGCTATGCTATAGGGATTTTTTTACAACAACGCTGGAGAATGGCGTCAAGGTCACCATTTTGTTCCTTGTTTCGATTGTTTATGCCTGGTGTATACCGATATGGAGGGATTTTTAAATAGTATTTTCATGTTTATTATTATTGTACTAAGAGAAATCGTGTGCGTAAGAAGAAAGAGGAACATTTATGGTTCCTTTTAAGCACACATGCAGTCATAAGCTCAAGCGTGCACATGCGCAGGTGGACAATTACTCATTGAGTATTTGGTGAAGAGGGCATTTGGACAAGTGACCCTTTAGACAAATGGTAATAAGGAAATGTGGATATTTGGGGAAATAGTCATTAGAACGTACCACAATTGTACCATATGGCTTATTATCTAAATGTCCACTTGTCCAAGTGCATCATTGACCAAATATACCCTGAGCATTTGTCCGCCTGCGCAAGTGCATGCTTGAGCTTATAATTCTGCTATAATATCAAATCAGCCCTTTGAGCTTAAGATTGGACACCAATCCTAATTTGTTTTAAATGGAAATAAATGATTGGCACAAATACAATCAAGTGGGGTTGTCTTATTATTTACAATGCTGTGAAGTTTTACAACTCATAAAATACTGGAAATTGTAATTATATAGAACTTCTAGTTTATTTTGAAGATTTCGTGCTAATAATCATGAAATATTGATTGACATAAATGAGAGTTTGATTTTTCAAAAAACTAACAGAATTTCATGCTTTTAAACTATCGAGCAAAATATAACTTAAATAAAGGATAACGCGTTTATATGTAGCAGACTAACTCATATACATTTTCATCTGTCTTATTAGCACTAAAAACAACCATGTTTTGAATGATGTTGCTAATATTCTGTAAGCATTTTATCTGTGTCTACTATCACTCACATGCATTACGCATCGTGTATTACGAGGGGAGGAAATATTTATTTTATTGACAGTCCCATATTAGGACAAGAGGCAATCACTGAAAGCTTCGTTGCTATGCAGGGTAGCTCATTTAAATGTATGTGCCCAATTGTCTGTATGTGTGCCCTTTTCTTAAAAACTGCTAATTTTAATGAGTGTAAATATTGATATTGTATTTCCTGGAAAAAAATAAACAAGTATTGCTTCTTCCCTTATTTTCCTTTGTTTAAACCTTTTCCAATGAAATCAACGCAAAACACTTAAATTTTGTCCTTATGCTACACAGAACTGGTTTTATCATCAGTACGATACTCAATTAAACACGAAAACATATTCTTACCTTCTCGGCCGTCATTTCTTGTCGAACATTCAAATTTTTGGTTCACAACACAGAGACGAAAATTCGAACGCCTGCCTGCCATCTTGTTCGAAAAATAAAATAGAACGCGTAGGCGTGTCCGTTTATAACGGACACGCTTTTTTCGAACTAATTATTGTCATGTTTATACTTGTTTTATAAATTAAAGTAGGAAATGAAAATTTTATCTATAGCAGCTTTGAAGAACGTACATGTAATGCATATAGAAGACATTCAAATCTTGAAATTTGAACGTATGCTTGTCCTTTATTTTGCCCATGTGGTTCTCAATTAAATATCAAAATGCACTTTCTGCCTTCGTCCCCTCCTCTCCCAACACTGGACCTCGAACTCACACCCTCCACTCTAAACCACTCGCAACCACATTATTTCGGGGAACTTCTACTTATTAGTTTGGGGATGTGCTTCATCACATCTATTATATAGCTCTGGTCATTACAACCACCAACAAGTTATTTCGGAATTTTTGTTCCTGTTTTAATCATACAATTAAGAGCATTTTCCAAAATAATTCACTATCAGGTCTTCCCATCACAAAAAACGTGGAGTCGATACGATAAAATTCAGCTAATTTTCTCTAGTTATTGTGCGTTTGCATTTGCGGCTCTTTACTTGGATTTTGATGTTTTCTGCAAATTTGGTCCAAAAAAAAAATAAATAAAAAGACAGTTACTCTTCATGCTAATTTCTTAATATTCAAAAAAAATATACAAATTCACTTACCGTTTATCACTGTATAAAACAGCAGCAAGTACCAACCACATAAAGGCAATTAAAACAACCGTGATACCAGCTACTGCCGCTAAAAACAAATGGTAAACATTGTCACATAAAGCAGGTCCTCAATAGGATTGTAACATGCCAAAACACTGTTTTTAAACGTTCGAAACTAGAGAGTTTAATGTTTTACTGTCAAGAAATTCCAGAATTCACTTTTGGCACAAATCAGCATCATAAAAAGTTATTTTTCGTACCCACAATAAGTTTCAGTAGATCCACCTCCCCAGGATTAAGTCCAAACTGGCTCAACGGAAGTTGTTCCTGATCAATTGGTATGCAAATGGGTTCCTCCCCATGCCATTTTCCATCCGCCTGGCACGTACTATATTGGGACCCGTTCATATAATGATCTAACGATTTGCAAGTGTAGTTCAATGAGCTTCCAAAAGTTGTGCTGTTGTTGGTCAACACAAAAGTGACACTCTCGTTAGGGCTTGGAGTCCCACAGTCCACGACTGGTTAAAAAGACAAGTTTTTTAAAAAAAATCTCTTTTTTATGCTAATGAAATATTCTCATAAATAAACTTACGTCTACATTGTGGTGCTTTACTAAACCATAATCCATTACTGTGACATTCTCTGGTAAGATTATCAGTGGTTGTATAACCATCATAACACCGATACTTAGCGACATTACCGACATAAATACCACTAAATTTCATCAAAGAGTATGGCTTTTGATTTGGAATTCCACAGGAAGAGATATCTACGACAGACAACGAAATTCACATATCATAGTGTGTAGTAGAGTAATGCAATTTTCAAATTATAGAGAAAATACAAAATACACCAAGGAAATAATTTTTAAAAAACGCTGTTACAACTTACCGTGTCTGCAAATCCAGTAACGTTGGCTGATCTCACAACCAATATAGGCGAACAACACAGGGTTTTTGTGCGAGTAACATTGTAGAAATGGACAATTCGGATAATACGTTCTTGGAGAATTGTGGCTTAATGCATGAGAGAAGTCTGGAACACATTTTGCAGCTTACCAAAAAGTCAACATTTACATCCAAAAAAAATCCACTGGATATGAAGATGTAAAAACATACCCTGCAACCATTTGCCATCTAAAAAATAAAAACATCCATGAATTGTCAACATATTTTGCAGAATATCTTATTCATGCGTCAGAACAAGTATACGAACCTAGCCATTGTCAAAATACACATTAAAAACTTGCTAACATTACTCATTTCATATTCATCATATTTTTACAAAACAAACTTCGGAGTGCATCGAATCAGAAAACATTGTCATATTTCTTATGAAATAAAAGCTTAGTGATTATGTTTTATAAATTGCAATAACTTATAGTTTCCAGAATTGCTACACTTTTACTGTAATTTCACTTAAGAAATACTGAATATTTTCGTCAACCATTCTAAAGTTTATTAAAAAATATTGTAGTTTTTGTAGAAACACTCACGAAATAAAAGTTCAGTAAGTATACATATATTGCAACTTACTGTGCTATAATGTATTGCATAATTTTTCGACTTTTATAGTTTTACTATGACAGTGACATTTTTCATAAAAATCTAAAATGTTTTGTTCCATTTAACCCCATATGATGTGTACTTTTACGTCACTTTGTTTACAAAAAAACGTTTTTGGAGTTAATTTTGATGGTGGAGATTGTAGCTTTATTTACTATATTTTACTAACTATATATTCAAATAAAGCAACTGTGCTATACTTGCACTTTTAGTGTAATTATACTTCAGAAATTTTACAGTAGATTTTCTCCTGGGTTCACAATGCTTTTAAAAGTGAAATTCATACCAGTTGGTGTTCGAAGAGAAGGCCAAGCTGCCTGTGTGGTCCTCGTTAAAAACACAATAGCTCCTGATTCCAGAGACTGATGTTTTGGAAACTCAAACGTTTTACATATCTCTTTTTCCTCGTTAGTGGAATAATAGTGAGAGCCTAGCTGTATGGCTTGACTGGTTCGAAATATGGCAGTGTTACAAGTAGTTTCTAAGTTGATTTTTGTTGGGTCGATTAATCCATAATGTAAGTTAATGCAGATGTTGTCAATTATAATTGTTTTAAGAGGTTCGCTTATCCCTGCAGGTGTAAGACGTTGGCAACGGTTGACTATGGTAAGAGCTAATCATGGAGAGAAACAACTGTATAAAGACATTGTCGTTATAAATTGGGTGCAGGACGTGACTTTATTAACTTACTAACCACATTGTCGATGATCGCTTTTAGCCCACCTAAAAATCCAGCTGCCATTCGCGTGGCATTGTAATTCCTTAAACCTGTCTTTTATTGAATCGTTTTCACAGTAGAACATGGCGATTGTTCCAGTTGTAAAAATGTCATTGGTCCCAAATGATGAAAATTTGACAATTTCATTACTTCGATGACCAGGGTAAAGGCAAGACCCATCTGAAATGGTACAAGGAGAATTGAATAACTCAACGTCTTCTCTGTAATACATTTTTTTCTCAATATTTTCTATATTTTTACGTTTTTTAAATAGTTTTTTTACAAACGGCACACTGTTCACAGAAAATTGTAATTCTTGTTCCTATTTATTGTTTTGATAGAATACACACTGTATATCCGTTTTTAGCACTGTTTTTACTTAAAATATACAAATAAAAAATTTATTGAAAGTGTTTCCCTTCAACCACTCTACAATTATAATTATTTCTGTTACGTCTATTTATAATCATCATATTCTCAATTTTTGTTCGCCATTTGCATTACCAAATAATCCACGAGAGAATATTTATGGTTTTTTTTTAGAAAACGATCATTAACAAAGAAGATATTGAACTAACTAAATGAACGAAATTTCACCTGCAAACCAATGGATCCAACTTGATGCCAGCAAAACACAAAATGAAATCCACTTTTTGGGCATTTGGACACTGAACATGGAGAATATCAACAGCTGCCCGCCCAGGCAACCAAACCGACAATAATAAATTTGGATGCAGGAAATATGACAACTTATTTGTGTATCGAGGAAGTTTTGCAAACTTATTCTTGGAAGGAAAAACATCAAACTTGCCAAACGGAAATCAAGGGGGATTTTTTCCCGGTTTTGTTTTGCTTACACGATAATATTCCGACACTTATGATGACAAATCAGTTTACTAATGTTTGAAAGTTAATATATCGAAAAGTATTCGGGTTGGTGAAAGATGGTAAATGAATAATTTTTTGGCAGGAAATGTTTAATTATAATGTAGTTCATCAAAATATGTTGACTTATATAATGGAAAAATAGATTTTTTAATATATTTAATATTATGTAGAAAAGTATATTATGAACTTTGACTTAATTCGTCAAATAAATATGTTAGTGTTTCATACAATTTTAAGGTATGTCATGGTATGTCTACGTTAGAATGCAACTTTGCAACATTTGGTCTATTTATCTTTTCTTCCTAATCTATGTTAAGATAACGGTTAGAATATGTATACGTTGCAGCCCCCATTTTTATCAGGAATGTTTTATCAGTTCTGTCTTGGCTAAGCCTAAAACTTTCGGTGTAAGTTTTTATGTACCTTTCCTGCGGACAAAATGGTGGGAGTACTGATCTCAGGTAAGACATGCTTGTTTTTCTTGCCAGATTTTCATGAATACATATACTATGAAAGCCCCAAGGTCACCATGCTTTTTGACCACTTTAAGGCAAGGACAAGGCTAAACTTCAACAACGCATTAACGAAGATGAACTTAGTTTTGTAAAAGAAGCAGCAGAACTTGTAAAATACAAGTGCGTGTACTGCGATAAACTGGCCATTTATAACTACACAGCAGCGTGTCAACACTTGTACTGCAACAAATGTCATGGAAGAGTCAATGGAAAACCTTGTGTCGTCGAAGGATGTTCCAAGACAATAGGAGAGGTAAGATATTCTGATTAAATTCCTTTTATAACCCTTCTTTGTACCATACATGTTTTATGTTTTAGGACACCAAGGACAAACTGAAGGATCAGGAAATAGCAATGTTGGATGTGTTTTGTGCTTACAGTAACAAGGGATGTCTGGAATATATTGCTCTTCATAATTTTCTGGTAATTACTTAAAGACACTGAAAATTCAGTTTTGGGCATTTTAAATGTCCTGTTGTATCCTGTTGTTGCATAATACTCCACATGTATTTTACATTTAGGAACACGTGAAAACATGCAAGTTTGCCAAGAGGAATCTACTCCCAAAACTGTACAAGGAAAATGAATTCGTGGCCTATAAAGAAAAGGTTCTGAATGTATTTTATCTACTTCATAATTGTGGTATTTTAAGTAAATCTGTAATGTTAATTAAGTGGAAATATTTCAGACTAATGAGGAGATAAGCAAATTAAGAGAAGCTAACAGTGACTTAGAATCAAAGATAGAACAACTCAAACAGCAGCTTTTAGATCTGAAAAACGACAACGGCATCATGGAAGAAGTCAGCAAACTTAGCAAGTCCCTTAAGACGGACTTAAGTTCAATTACAACAATCGTTTCATCACAAACAAATGAGTTAAAAAAGGAAATGCAAGATTTCAGAGGCGAAATAAAGAAGATGGTAGAAGATAAAATTTCGGATGTACTCGGTGAGAATCACAAGTTTTCATACATTAGCACACAACTATTTTTTATAATTGACTTTAAACAAATGTTTCCGTTTTTTGCAATTGCCAAAGGTATCTAATTGTTATTTTCCTTAATTAATAGAAAGGCAAGCAGTAAAACATATCAAGCAACAGGATATGATGGGGAAACTAGAATCTGATATAAAGCAGGGAATTTCTACACTACAAGGTATGAGACATCTTGGATCTGACAATGATTTTTTATAGGATGTCATTAGCATGGTATCAAAATGTTAAGTAACCAAGCCAAACTTAACTAAAAATCAATTCTAAACCGTATTTGTTCTTGTAAACTGATTTTATGTAAATTAATTTAGTTAACATGCAAATTTTACTTTGTCTGCACATTCATAAGGCAAGTCGCCATACTCCTTTGATTAAAACAATATTTCAATTAACCGTGGAGTTATATTTAAACAATGTCTGTGCTTTAAATTATCTTAGCAATTGGGCTATAAGCGACTAAAATTTTTGTTTCTACATTTGCAGAAAAGTTTACCAAAAGCGAAGAAACAATAGCGGTAATAATCTTAGAATTCATCATCCTGTAAAAGTTTCACACACTTCCAAATATCCATCGTCGATGGGTTTCTGAATATAAATTTACAGTTTCTCGTATTATTTCAGCACCTTGTCGACGAAAAAATTGCCACTCAGTTGAAAGGTGAAAAGTTCGAGAAACTGCTCATCCCCACCGAATTCCATTGGATAATTTCTGGGATTGGCCAGACTATAAAGGATTGGAAAACTGGTGTGAATAAAGAGATTCTCAGTGACAAGTTCACCACCAAGGACTACGGCTACACGATGCAGTGCAAACTGGTGTACGAGTTCCAACAGAGGGCCTTCACTATCCTGTTCCAAGTTCAACAAGACGCTCCTGAATCTGTCCCCGCAATCTACCATCACCAGCGTAGTTTCTGGATCCTGGATCAGAGCCGATTCGGTGAGAATCACGTTTGGCGGATGGACACCCCTGGTTTCGGCAGCACCCAATCAAGAACCTGGATGTCTGGTTACCACAACGACACCTGGATGGTCCCTCTGCAGGTGCTTGGGGGCAAGTCGTCTTTCATCCAGAACGACCGCATCATGGTCAGGATCTTGATAGAGCCTCTGGCCCTTGTCTACAAGTCGGTATTCTCCAAGAACGGAACTCTGTTCTGGAAGCTGGACAATTACATTCAGCGTAAACAGGACTACATCGACGGCGTGGCTAAGGTCCTCCGAAGTCCTAGCTTCTACACCCATGAGAGAGGATACAGAGTGCACCTGGGTCTGCATGTCAGGAACTTCGACATCTCCTTTTATCTGTCATTCAACAAGGGTGAGTTTGACGACATCTTGCCCCCCTCTTACCCCCACCAGGCCACATTGACTATCTTGACCCAGGCAGGACAGCAGAAGCACGAATGCATGACCTACTTGCAGAAATCCAATGATACAACTTCGAATCTGATAACCATGATCACCACTAAAGAGCTGGAGAGCCCAGAATTTCTCCAAGATGACAGCATTTTGATTAAGTTGAATGTGGAATGATGACTTCTGAAATTCTTGATGGACCATCGAACTAATGTGCAACTGAATTGATAAATCATCAGCACTAGAGTTTTTATATTGGTCATACTTTGATGACCTAAACATTCTCAGCCAATAAAACTCGTAAGCATTATATACTGTATTTATCGTAAGTAGGTACTATACTAATAATCATATACTGTATGTGTTTTAGGATAATTCACAATTCTGGTTCAACAAATAAAATATGTTCTCCTTTAATTATTTGATGAACACTTTGGTCACCAGAAATCATAATCAAAACTGAATGTCAAACCTAAAAAACAATGAAGCACTCAGAATTTGTGAATGGATTCCAGAATTTTAAATAAACGATGCAGTAGAAATCGAGAAATTTATCAATTATTCATGAATAGTTTGTTATAGGGGCTCACACACAACATTACAAACCAAGTGCTTTTATACAAGCGAAACGGCATTAATAAGTCCTGATCGAGATATTACACAGGAAGTGAATTTCCAGATAAGATATAACTATAGAGATAAATAAAACAAATTGAGTTATCACAGATAGTACTGCAACATCATCATTACAGAGGGACAGAGGATTAGATCACGTTAAATATGGCGGAGATGGTACATTCCTGTAAGTAAATGTGCATGTATGGCAAGTATTTGTAAGCTATAAACCTACTATAAACACCGTCTAAACACTTGCAGATGATGCGAAGGCTAAACTTCTGGTCATCATAGACGATATAACATATGTAAACGATGAAGAGGCTAACAAATTTAGATGTTCGGCTTGCAAAGATATGGCAATTTATCATTACTACGCTATCTGCAAGCATGTGTTTTGTGGAAAATGCCATGGACAATATCACAACAAACAATGTCCAGTCTCAAATTGTACAAATACGGCTATAACTGAAGTAAGTTAAAAATATCACTATTTAAAGCGTATTATTTTATTAGTAAAGTTACGAATTGTTGCTTATTTGTTTTCCTACATGAATCAATTTACTTAAAATTCAGGTAGTTCACGATGAGAATTTTGAACTTGGAATAAACAACTTACAGGTGCATTGCTTAAACAAAAGTAATGGATGCGAAGAACAAGTAACACTCTTCAATATTTTGGTAAAATTATCCTCGTACATTGCATAACTTATCGATTTAGTCAAACATCGTAATTGTAACAGCATTAAAATGTTATATAGGAACACAAGACAAAATGCAAATTCTCAACCAAGAAAATTTTGCCAAAATTGTGGAAACCACCAAGGGCGAGTAAATTTGATGAAATGGTAAGTAACAGTCAGTATATCCAATGATTACCATTTAAAGATTATTGTCTAACTCATCTTATTCTTACGTATAAAGATTGACGAACAACTTGCCAAACTCACAACGAGAGTTGATTATATACTCGGAGAACAGATCGCACAATTCAGTTGGAAAATTTCAGGATTTAACCAAATAATGGAAAATTGGCTCAAAGGAGGTCCACACGAAATCCTTAGTAAAGAGTTTCATTCGATAGTTTACGGAAGCAAAGTGGAATGCAAGTTAAATTGCAGTGGCATGCCGAATTTTGATATAGAACTGCAGATTACACCGTATTGCCCGAATTCATCTCCACAATATTCGTATCAAAGAACAATTTCAATTTTGGATCAAAGTGGAGAGGAACCAAAGAGGGATATCAGACGAGTCAAAATGCCAAGATTTGAGGAAACTCGTGAAACAATCCCTGAGGGAATCCCAATTAAGTTTTTGGAAGGAAACTCGCGCTATATTAAAGACGACTGTATTGTGGTGAATGTGGCTATCGAGCCTCTTTCACTGTTGTACAAATCGGTTAGTCCTAAAAAAGGTGCTTTGGTATGGACCCTAGAGAACTACAGTCAAACCAAAAGAGAGATGGACGAAAGAATCAATAAATGGGTGCAAAGTCCGTACATGTATACGAGTGAAAGGGGCTACTTGGTACATTTAGAGTTAAGTTTTATGCCACAGTACATTACGTTTTTCCTTTCATTTGACAAAGGAGAACATGACGATGATTTGGGGACAGAATTTCCTCACACAGTAGTGGTTACTATCCTGAATCAATCGGATGGAAACAATGCAGACAATTCTATGACTGAAATATCAAAAAATGCAAAGACAGCGATTTTTTATCAGATTGGTTATTTACCGGTTAAAACTGTCGAACTCCCTAAATATTTAATCAACGATAAACTACAAATAAAATTGCAGGTTATTTAATACTTGTATGCAATAAGGAAACCTTTTAATATTTCAAAATCTAAGCTACTCACATTAACTTAGAAAAGTTTATAAAAACAGACTAAATAAGTATATACTACAAGCATAAATTCCAATAAATATAATTATAAATAGATGTAAGCAGATTTCAATTCCGATCCTTGGTATTTTATTAAGAGTTTTGTTGGAAATTTAATTGTATGAAATAAAATAAAATATAATATTTATCAATCGGGTAGTAAGTTCATTAATTCAAGATTCAAATGAAGTAGGAAACTTATGATATCTAAGTTAATCACAAGAATAATTTCGCGAATCTTATTGTTAGACAAATTTGAACAAGGTTGACATTGATATCTAAAATCTCTAATAAAACGAAACCAACTGTAAAAAAAAAAGTCAAGGGCACATATTTAGTGTAATAATATAGATATCAATTATATCGAATAATTATATCGTGTATTTGCCTTCATAAAATACTATTATTACAGAAATTATTCAACATAATGTTAGTAAAATTGTCCGATTCTAAATTAATGAAACAGTAACTTCATTCTTATCATAATCATGGCTGCCAATATTGATGATACCTCAAGATATTATACGGTACTGTACATGTTTGCTTCAATATAGATAAGATAAAATTAGCGATAAAATTAATAAAATAAGGGATAGAAAATATTTATCGCAGAGTAGAAAAATTATTGTGTTAAATATGGCGGAGAAGGAGCTTTCTTGTAAGTAGATACACGTTAATATTTGTAAACCAAGTCTGTTTCGATGTTTGTTGAATTCAAGCTTTTTTTTTAAAAAAAAAATGTAAACACTTGCAGATGATGTGAAGATCAAAATTCAGGCTATATTAGCCAACTTTACATTTGTAAATAAAGAAGAGGCTGCCAAATTTAAATGTTTGGTTTGCGGCGACGTGGCAATTTATCACTATACAGCTATCTGCGATCACGTATTTTGTGCAAAATGTCATGGCAAATATCACAAAAAACAATGTCCAGTCCTTAATTGCACAAATGCGTCTATAAATGAGGTAAAGTAAATTAGAAAATGAAATACAGTAGATACATATGTAAATTGTGGCTAATAAATTTCAAGTGCCTATATGCGTCGCTGCTTATTTACAGTATGTTTTCATACTTTGCAATTCTATATTGTATATTAATTTCCTTGAACTTCAGTTGCGTCCAGGCTTGGAATTTGAACTTGGAATAAATAAATTGCTAGTACACTGTTCGAACCAAAGTAATGGATGCACAGAAGAATTTACACTCATCGATGTTTTGGTAAAATAACTCTGGTGCATTGCATGTCTGATCAATTTAATCAATAGTAACGAAAACATTCAAATGTTATACAGGAACACGTTGCAAAATGCAAATTCTCAACTAAGAAACTTTTACCAAAATTGTGGTTGCCACCAAAGAAGAGTAAATTTGATGAAATGGTAAGTCGTCATAATAGTCAGTAAATATAATTACCGTCTACAATTTTTTGTCTAAAATACTTGATTCATACCTTTAAAGATTGAACAAAAACTGATCACGCTTTCAAAGACGGTTGACGAAATTAAAGACTATCAAAACAAGTTTCTAGAAAACGACTTAAACAGAAGAATCGACGCATTTGAAACAGAATTCAAGCAAAGTCAAATCCAAATGGAGAGTACCAAAACAAAGTTAGAAGAACTGTCTAATTCTTTTGAAGAAAAGCTGAAGGAAACGACCACGAAATTAAGGAGTGACTTACTAATAGATGCAACACGGAAATTAACTGAAATACTTGACAACAAAATGCAAGGAATGAACAAAGACGTTTCCGAAGAAATTTCAGAAAAGTTAAACATAGAAAAATCAAATTTAGAAGACATGATGAAGTCAACCATAACTGGACAAGCAAAGGAAACTGAAAGTACAATAGCAACAAGTACAGAAGAGCTAATTAATAATATGAAGGATAAATTAACAGCTATGCTGGATGAAAAATCGGATGCCACTTCCATTCAGCTGAAAGAGAATTTCAACACCATAACTAAAGATATCACAAGCATGAAGACAGTAAATGAAGGTAATTCTTTTAACTATTAGAAATACTGTGCATTGCATTATAACCCGTACCAAATTCCTGTTATACAATTATACGAATTCATAAATAAATATGATATTAAATCATTTCCTATTTAAATTTTCAGCATCACTTGACAAAAAACTTGAACAACATAAAACAACGTTTGAAAAATTGAACACGACGTTAGAAACAAAAATGACTGAAAAGTGTAAAAGTATGCTTGGTGAGTATACAAATTCTAAAATAATATGTTAATGGAATGTATTTGGAAAATTGTAATTTATAAATCTTTAAAGGAAAACATTCACATAAAAACTTGCTGACTGTAGGGTACTGAGTTGAATTGAATTGAAAAAAGACATTAACAAAAAAAGCACAGTATGTTTTAGCATGCCCTTATGTTTGCAACCTTGCATAGCAGCAATACATGGCAGGAAAGCTCGCTAACGTGGGATAAATTTTAAATTAGCTTTCCTGTCATGCAGTCCTTCTATGCAAGGTTGCATACTTCTTAATTTTTGATTCTAAATCTCAGGAACCAAAAACGGGCATGCAATGTTACGTTTGAGATTGTTACTGGAATCCTTAAGCAGAATTTCCTATTTAATCGCAGAAACAGGATGTCCATATATAAATAAGATTAAAGTTATTTTCACCCGGTATAAAAATGCAAAAGATATTGATAAAATATCTGAAATATTATCCAATTATTTTATAAAATAACTGGTAAATGAAATGAGGGAAATGCCAAATTGTTATTCAGTTATATTTCGTTCGTATAGCATAATTTGAAGAACACAATTCCTTTACTTGATTTCAATTTAATTAATTATAATATAATACAATATGTTATAAGTAGACGAGTAAATATTCATCTATCATTTTTTTATATATTTCAGATGATTCAAAACAAGGCCAACTAAAAATAGTGGTAATGCACGAGTGTGACATTCTAAACCCAAAACAAAACTGTTCAATTTTTAAATAATCTTTTTATCTATTTCAGCAAGAAGTTGAAGAAAAAATCGGCAATTTTAAAGATTATATACTCGGAGAACAGATTGCACAATTCAACTGGAAAATTCCAGGAATTAACGAAATTATGAAAATTTGGCAGAGTGGAGTCAAGCACGAAATTCTTAGTGAAGAGTTCCACTCGGTCGTTTATGGAAACATGCTGCAATGCAAGTTAAAGAACGATGGGATGTCAAATTTAAGTATGGAAGTAAGCAGTCAATCATACTGTCAGAATACCACTCGAATATATTTGTATCAAAGCACAATCTCAATTTTGGATCAAAGTGGAAACGAATATAAGAGGGATATCGGACAACTCTGCATTCCAAAATTTGGGGGAACTTTTGCATTAGTCCCTGAGGGAATCCCAATTAAGTTTTTGAAGGGAAACTCGTGCTATATTAAGGACGACTGCATTGTTTTGAAAGTGGTTATAGCACCTTTTTCGCTGTTGTACAAATCCGTTAATTCTAGAAACGGTACTTTGGTGTGGACTCTGGAAAACTACACAAAAAATAAGAAAGACATGGACGAGGGAATCAAGACATGGGTGCAGAGTCCGTACATGTATACCAGTGAAAGGGGTTACTTGGTGCATTTGGAGTTAAGTATTGGAAAATCGTTAACTACAGTTCTCCTTTCGTTTGACAAAGGAGAATATGACGATAAATTGGGGGCAGAATTTCCCCACACAACCACAGTCACCATCCTGAATCAATCGGATGAAAACAAAGAAAACTCGACGATCGAAATTTCGAAAAAGACGAATGAAACAAGTTCTTATCCTATTGGGTATTTACCGCTTAAAAATCTTGAACAACCAACATATTTAATGAACGATAAAATTGAAATCAAATTTGAGGTTAAGTAATAATTTTATGCAACATCCTTAACAAATGAATTGCAATTTTAGTTCAGTTTTTGTTGG
Organism: Ophyiulus pilosus; assembly: GCA_033995625.1. Lineage (NCBI taxonomy): Eukaryota > Metazoa > Arthropoda > Diplopoda > Julida > Julidae > Ophyiulus > Ophyiulus pilosus. The sequence continues at coordinate 15,402 of JAUJYV010000841.1, forward strand.
AAATCCATTAGAACCAATTCTATAGTGTCTACAGTGATGCCAAATTTGACCATTTTGAGGTTATCGGTGGGGTTTATCGTCGAATTGCTTGACTACTACTAGTGCATGTATCTTAATTTGAAACATATGTAATTGTTTCTAGCAGGAATGTTCAATATACTTTAAATGGTGTTCGTACAGTATGAACAAATATTATGTAAGAAAAGATGTCGTCCTGACAAAGCAGGCTTTTCGCAAATAAACTTAAAATGCTGATATATTATACTGAAAACTTAGGGAGATCGAGCTACTGCACATATTAATTATATTACTAAGTCACGTGATCCATGTAGACCTTGTATTTCGAATAGTCAAGAGCGTATGTTATGCCAAGCCATAAGAGCATGCAAGAATTGAACCATTTAGTGGAATATATAGTGGAATATTTTGTTAATTTTTTGTAACACATTATTTCCGCATTTAATTTTCATTATACAAGCTTATATGGCCGATGTTCAGATTTTCCAATAAATACAATAAATACAATTACAAAACTACCTTTGAATGTGTGTTCCATAAGTGAACACCTAGATTTCATGTTTTCCCAAACTCTTTTGTCGATGTACATGTATATATTATGTCAATTATTACAAATTATAAGTATTAGTCACGCAATTTATGCAACGTATGCATGAATTGCAAAATGTTTTTATTGCAACGCCTACTTTCACGCAAATATTAATTATTGCAGCATTTAAACTGTAGTTTACTTCATTAAATGATATAATGAAAACGTGTAATATATCCAATTCATAATACAATTCTTTATATAAGTGCATGTGCATGCGTCTATGACCACCATTAAAATCCTTCTCAAATCTGTCAAGACTCACTCCCAAATAATTAAAAACAGAATTATAAACATGTAAATGAGTTATGTCAATTTGCGTGTTCATTTCATATATCCCCTTAATTAATAAAAAATAAAAAATAAAAAAATTTTATCACACGCGTTTTTTCCTCTTAGCCTAAGCTAATAACAAATTAAGGTCAGAATGTTAACAATCAATGGTGCAACCAATTACTAATTCTAGGATAGCTAAGTTTTTTGATGACAGTTGATCTCCAGATTTCTCACAACTAGGTCAAAGTTGAAACGATGTTTAGTAGACACTTGATTTATGTAGCCTACTTGATTGTCTAGTAGACACTTGATTAATGGAGCTTACTTAATTGGAATTTAATTAGGATTTAATTAAAGTCATATGGCAGTCAACGTCATTTGAAATCAGATTGAGCATAACGATTGCGTATTTTGACCAGATTTTTGGGTAAATGTTCTTTCTGAGCTTTTCAAGATGACGACTGTACGCTTCGAAACTATCCTGGATAAAGTTGGTAGTAGCGGAAGATGGCAGTTTTCGGCTTTATTTATTATTTCCATGAATGGAATGTTGGTAACATTTTTCAATTTATGCTCGATTTTCATTGCCTTTACACCTGACCACTGGTGCACTGTTCCAGAAGTGCAATTGAAATATCAGAACGTGACTTTCAACTGGACAGTTGAAAATATTAAAGACTTTGCAATACCGTGGACTGAAGAAAATGGATATTCAAAATGCGAAATTTACCAAAGGGATTATGCCAGTGCTTTTTCAACAGATTGGAATGAGGATTACGAGCATGAAAATGTTACAGCAATACCTTGTCAATCATGGACTTATGATCAGAGCGATTTCCAATGGACTCTGGCCACCAATGTAAGATCTTATAAAATAGTATTTTGAGAATTACAATCAAAATAGTAATATTTGAGTTACTATTTTTTGAATTTTAGTTGAACTTGGTGTGCCAATCCACCATAATGGCTTCTCTTCTTAAATCCTGTTTTTTGGCTGGGGTTCTGCTTGGGTCTCTAACAGGAGGATTCATATCAGACAAGTATTTAAAATCAATATTAACTTTCATAGCAATCAATACTAATTTTCATAACAATTCTTTATAATTTAAATTAAATATGAAGCCAACATAATTTATGAAATATGGAATTTGTTAAACTAAATTTGTAATTAAAATGTGCATATAAATGCAAATAAATAATACTACCATAAAATGCCTTGCTCCTAATAGCTTACATCAATCCTATCATAAATTATATGCTTATGTAATTTGATTGCAAATACAAAATGTTCATTTTTAGTATCCATTTATACTTATCAGCAGAATGGCGCTTCTGTATTAAAATTACAAGACGATTTGTTGGTAATATGAGAAATAGTACAGAAAGATAAATTTATTAATTATACTTGCATTGGTTTCTTGCTAATCTCGCTAATAAGCAATTATTTCAGAAATAGTTGCCAAATAAACATTCCTTTCATTAGCTATAAAGTATGGCGATAGATTCATATATAATATTGACAGAAAAAGTGGAATAAACATACAAGAAATTAATTTGATTTGCAATTTTCAGATTTGGACGAAGAAGAACAGCACTCATGGGCTCAGTACTTGCGATAGTTTCTGGAATCGTAACGTCATTTCCCACATTCTATCCGGTCATTGTATTATTTAGAACTCTGGTTGGTACCGGATGTGCGATAAGCACCTCAGCCTACTACGTATTACGTAAGAAATCGTTTAATACTGGAGTCTACTCCTATATTCGGTCATACTTTCTTAAATAACATAACAAGCTTTAACTTTTCGTTCATCCATGTTAGAAATTAGGTGAATATTTTTATATTGGTGATATTTAATTACAAACCGTAATTGAAGTAATTGGTTGAAATTCAATCCGAAAAAGATATCAAACTTTGTTAAAAACAAGCCGTTGTTTTCAGAAATTGATCAACAGGGCTGATGCATTTCACGAAAAAACATATGATACAGTGACAAAGATAATTTTAAAAAAGTCTTCTGCAATATAATCTTCAATTAGTGAGAGTTCTAAGAAAATTATAGAAGCTCAGTTAAACTGTCATCATAGTCACGTTTACTTGTTTGTTTTTAAAGAATGTTTTGAATTAACATTAAAAACAGATTGTGTAAACATGTGCTGATTTAAAGATAAAATGCAAGTTACGGTTAAATGCGATTGCTTAGATTTAATGAAAACATTACATTTATTTCCAGTGGCAGAAACTACAGCACTGAAAACTCGGGCAATATTTCAAATGGCTTATTTGAGCATATTTGCCATTGGAATGATGATATTACCTGGAATTGCTTATCACATTCGAGATTGGACAACATTATCTCTTATAATTTCATTATCGTCCATCTGCAGTCCTCTGTTATGCTGGTAAATTGCCATACAACAACATCAGCTTATTTTTATCTCCATATGTTACAATATGCTTTTTTGTAATTTCTAGGTTTCTTTCAGAATCTCCAAGATGGCTAATTCTAAAAGGGAAATTGGATGAAGCCCATAAAGTGTTGATTTTCATTGCTAAAATCAATGGAAAGGAAACAGAAAAGAATGTTCTGATGGAAATGATATCGGAATGTCACAGAAATGAAGTAAAAATATTGCACAAATGTTACGTCTTAAATTGAAACAACTATAGTTAACTGACCGAGTTATCACCTTATCGAATGGTAATCGTTGTCTTTACAGTAAAAAATATCCTTTAACAGTACCACCAATCCAACTTTTCTAAACTTTAACCAAAGCTCTGGTTTAATCATTTATATGCTTAACAAACTTGAAAACATTGTTTATGTAAATATTGTCTATCCATCACAAATCGTTTCGTATAACACATGAAGTTAACATGTTCAACTTAATGAAACGCAATGTTTTTTAACATATTAAAGGCATATGAACACGCAAATTTGTATCCAATTCAAATACACAATGCACTTGCTTGCAATGAATTTAAACTCGACAATATTACCATTTGTATATTTCATATTTTATAGTTCACTAATTTTTCAAATTTATTATATCTATAAGATTGTCAGCGATGACATCATCGAAAATAGACCCACGTACCAGCTTTTCCTGGATTTATTTCGACTTGAAATGCGGAAAGCTACAGTGATTTGTTACATTCTTTGGTAAAGCGAATCAAAAATAACTATGTTTTTAATTGGAATTATGTCATGCATTTCCTGACCCTTTAATTAACCATATTTAACAGGGGATTGGCCACTTCCACCTATTACGCCATCATTTTCAATACTCCTGCCTATGGAAATCATTTTCTTCTTACGATATTTTTATCTGGAGCAACCGAATTTCCGTCTTATATTTTGGGTTGTTTGTTGTTACCATTTCTCGGAAGAAGAACCCTACTTTCGGGCTCTTTTGTTACTGGAGGAATTTTCGGGGTTTCGTACCTCATATTTTCTGATGGTGAGGTGTTTTTTTAGATATTGGCTTTTCTTCAAATAAATCTACTTTTTTAATAATTATTACAACTTAAGTTTACTGTACAAAAAGTAATAGAAATTTCAAGTTCAATACAATGATGCCAATTTATCTATTATCACTTGGAATACAATGAATGATTAATTCCAATGTGCAAAAGGATTAATGTGACAATGAATCAGTTGAAATTTGTCTTAGTTGCAGCTGATCCTTGGGTTTGTGCAGCCTTGGCATTTTCCAGCAAATTCTCAATCTCTATTGGTTTCTGTGTTTTATACATTTACACCACCGAATTGTTCCCAACACGTCACAGGCACATGGCTCTGGGAACAAGCTCTACCTGTGGGCGACTCGGGGCCATCATTGCCCCCTTTGTTGTGGATTACTTAGTAAGAACTTATCTTATCAAATTCACAGCATACATGTATACATATACATTTTAAGATGCAATTCATGAATGTTTGTTTTCTTAAATTTAGGGATCACATTCTAATGGATCAATAGTCATGGCAGTCTATGGGATCCAATCTTTCCTCGCTGGAATTTTATGTCTGCAATTACCAGAAACTAAGAACAAAATGCTGCCTGAAACCCTGAATGACGTGAAACAATCTAATAAAATACAAATGAAAACGATTACCGATAACTAAAATCGATTTTAACAAATAGCAACAACGTAAACGCTGCATTATTTAGCAAGAAAATTGTATTTTGATATTAAACAAAACTTGTTCATTTTATACCTAATGTGTATTTCATTATGTTGCAACAACTGTTTTTTCAACTTAGTTTTTTTACTGGAAAAATGTAAACACTTTTTGATGAAATAGTCCTGTTTACAGTAACTCCACTTCTAGAATTTTCCATGTAAGTATTCAGTAAATAAAGACTTATAAAGACTAAATAAAGACTAAAGAAGTTTGGGAAATTTGGGCAAATTTTTACTTAATACAAAACGTACTCTGTAAACAAGATATGTGCCTCCCTATATACCTTGCTGTATTTCTTATCAGTTATTATCCAAATACCTCCATTTTTAATTTATAAATTGCTTAACAACAAGTTCTCCACGCATAGTTCTACGAACTATTTGTCGAGTAGGTCGTCATAAACTCCCATATAAATGTAGTCATGTTTGTTCAATTTCAGTGTGGCCATGACCACCATTTGCTTTCCTATCAGGGTCACCAACTATGAAAACGACCCTAGCACAAATTCTTAGTTCTTTAACTAGCGTAATAAACATTATTTTTAAAAAGGTTTTCAGTTATGATTTTCTAGGAAAGATAATGTAGCACTTTGACGAAACAGTCATACGATGGAAAACTAATTTAAAAATCGTTCCCTGAACTCGTATGATTGCAGCAATTTACAGTTGGCATATTGCCTCTGTTTATTCCGATTTAGTCACACCGAGATTACACTAACTAACAAATTTGCCTAAAGTTGCGTAAGACAAAGAGGTGATAAGTATTGTGAGCCACACCCGAAACCAATGGGCTAGCCAGACTGATATAACACCTAATGTTAGGAATGTGAACATAATCTAAAAGTAGATCTTAAAATGAGCTAATTTTCTCATTTCACAGTAGTCAGCAGGAAATACTTTAAAATGCATTTATGCTATGCACACGTTTAGAAAAAAATAATTCTAAATTGGATTTCAAGTTCATGTCTCTGAGTAAAGTGTATATTATTTTCTGATTTTCTGTAAATATATTTTGGAATTGTTAATTTTGTCAAACTTTAGAACTTTAAGCTCTCCACGAAATCCAGACGTTAGAAAACTTGCAACATAGCTGAAGATGATGTCACTTAATAGGAAAATAAAATGAGCAACGTTTAATATTGTTTTGCACCACTGAATTCACAACAGTTTGTCATTTGGAACAACTATAAAATCCTTGGAAAATCCCGAATGTACGTCAGTTCTCTGAAAAGCTAATCTACTTATGAAACCTACCATGATGTTAAAAAGCCTCTCATAATAATAATTTATTAAATAGGATTAAAATAATGTAATGAAAAAATGCACTACGATCATAAAGTAACCTGCAATATATCAGTCTGACAGCACTGAAACCACAAAAGGCCACCACATAAAATTCCATAAAATTCCATGAATATTTCTAATGCATAGTTCTTTAAAAACCTGACCTAAAACCTCTTATGATGCTAAAATCTCTTATATCGCTTGCTTACAATATAAAAAGAAATTACAATTATGTATTGAGAATATCAGTCTGACAGCACAACTATAATCAAGGAATTACTTAAAATTCCACCGGAATCTGACTTAACGATTATTCAAGCCAAACTGGCGTCACTATTATTGTAATCCTCAATTCCGGTTTTATTTTCAAATTGACTCTAAGCCATAGCAATATTATATTGCAATCTTGAGTCAAGAATCAGACAAGGTTCAACAGTTTTAACAAAAAAATTCTGTAGATAAACAAACGTAAACAAGCAAAAATAAGAAATACTAGTGAAAGAAATCATGTGATTACATCAACTTGGTTTTCCTAAAAATGTGTCATTGTTTTCAGTCTTATTCTACAGACATTTAATGAAATCCTTGATGTGCAATTAAGGTCTACCAAATGTGACATCTTCGCGTTTCACGCCTATGTAGCGTCACAGGGGCAAACCAGAGGGGAATCCCCATCATGGGCGTCGGCTGAATGCCACCCAAGGCGTGAAAACAATCAGTAATTTCACACTTTACTTTGTCGGCTTTAGTAAGTACGTACCAGGAAATGCGACGTCATCAATGGCGCCATCGGTGTCATATCCGTCAGGGCAAAGCCCACGTTTCCTATGTTCTGTACTGAAAATCAAACATGGGGTTGGTCCTTGAAACAAGAAATAACAAAATATTCAAACAAACGAATGATAAGAATGTTTGAATGTACAACTATTTCCGAACATGGAGACTAACAGAACTAGAAGTTTAGAAAAATATTAAATAAGATAAATTAAAATATTGAAAAAGTAAAAATAAACATCAAAAACATTAAGCAAGTTATAATGATGTTTACAAAGTTATTTTCATATTTTCTAATAGAAAACAACATTAAATATGGAGGAAGTAAATGATAAATAATTTGTTTAAGGTTTACCAAGTACCCAAATACCAAAAATAGATAAGCTAAATAAATTGGGAGTGATGATAAATAAAGAAAAGTTATGTGAAATGTGACAAAGTTAAATATTTAGAATATTGAAAATACTGTTGACATTTTGATAAGCAGCAAAAGGTGAAAATACAGAGAAATTCATTTAAAAAGTGTATGGAAAATAAGTTGTAAAAACTGGAGAATTTGTAAGAACATGCATGAGCATGCACATAAAAAAACTTCAAATAAGACAAAATAAAAAGTCAAACAACCAAATATTTCTGTACAAATCACTTTATTTCTTTTCGTTAGCAGGTGGTACCAGTTTATAAGCCACGATCTGGAATGTTGTCACATTGGTATTATCACAGAAATTTCAAGAAACCAATAGCTACAGATACGAAGCTGCCAGAAAAGTTTTTCAGTAAATTCACTTGGGCGGCTGCTTTTTGATGTAACAAGCTTACAAAAACACCGAGATAAAGTGGAAGCATTAAGAAAAGCTACCTTAAATTATAGCTAAGAAATAAAATAAATAGGTTAAATAAATTTTAAATAAATAAGAAATAAATAGTCAATAAAATATCATCAAGGTTACGAGAAACCTTCAAGCATTACAAAAATAGGACTTGTCCTTTGGAATTTTCCCATGCTTTAACAATAAAATTGTTTTTCTGGTTTTCTGGTCTAGGACATTGCGTGGGTGACCAATTTTTATGTAATTGCCATTTTTGGACATAAGCTGGCATTAGCAAAGCATGATACTATAAGTAGGCTTATATTTCACTATTGTGGACATAAATTACACAAAATTGTTAATAGTGTGGGTTCACAATATAAATATGCAAATCTTCAAAGATCGTAGTATGCCAGTTCCAACTTGATAACACTGCTATCCTCTCAGCAAATCGGCTCTGGTAACATTGCCATCATTGGCCAGATCTTCAGAGTTGAAAACTCGTCCAAATCTTCAGAATCCGATGAAAGATCGTGAAACTCCCATGTGGGGACAAGAGGTCCTCACGACCCAGGCTGTGGGGCATAGATGTAATACCTGAGGAAGGTGACCAAGTCGTTAAGTCCATAACGTCTGGTGGCCCAAATGGTGATGAAACTGCCCTGGATAATGACTCCAATAAGCAGGACAAAGGTGGCGGACAGGCTACGGTAGATTTCTGCCTTTGGTTGTACCGGAAGCAGAAAAAAGGTGTAGACCAGACCAAAGATCAGCACCACCGGAAATATGATGTACCTCACGTAGCAGTCAAAGTAGCTCTCAAAGAACACCGTGGCCAGGTTACCGATTTCGGCTTCGGTGGGTAGCCCCATGACCGGGTCAGATGACCACTGGCTCTGCAGGGTTGGGATCCCTGTGGCCTGGGTCTGGCTACTTGACATCATTGAGATGCGGCGTTCCAACTTGGGCTTTTCGTATGTAACTTCTGGCTCCTGAAATAGGAATAAGTCAATGATTAGGCTCCAATTGCAATTTTTAAATTGTCAAATTTCAAGACATAAAAATGAAACTTTATAGCAGTTACATTCTAGAATTATTTTGAACAAAAATTAACCGAAACTAACTTTATCATCGAGACACTTAAATTCTTCCATTCTATTTTAGTGAAATCGGTAATTAAAACTGGCTGCAATCATCGTTAACAAGGGAGAGCAATGATTATGACTAACAGATGTTAACAAGGAAAAGCGGTTGAATCCGGTGATTAACACCGGTTGCAATCATCGCTAACAATGGAAAAGTTGATTGTAAGCAGCTTTAATCGCAGATTATTAAGACACCGGCACTTTCTTATAAATTTAACCAGCTAATTTCCAAAACAGTTTGTCATTTGCTTCTACAAAAATAGTAACTGATTTGTAACATTTCAAGATAGCAAAGTTTGACAGTATTGAAAAGTTTTAAAACGCTGTTGAAATGTGTTTAAAAAAAATGTTTTTCCGAAATTCTTGCAACTAAGATCGATTATCAACAAGTTTTGAATTACGCAAAAAATATGAAAATTTACTTTCACACCTTAAAGTTATATTATCTGAAAATATGATCTCAAAAATTGTTGTAAAGTTTTAAAAAAAAAAAATTTACTAACTTTTCGTGACAAAGAACTATTTTCAAAAATTTTGAATTTCGCAAAGAAATTGGAAGTCTACTTAATCACACCATAAAGTTGCAATAACTGAAAATGTTATTTCAGAATGTTGGAACTAGTTTAGAAATTTGTAACAAGTTTTTAACGTTTCGTCACAAAGAGCAATTCTCAAAAGTTGTTCACACATTCTAAAAAGTGTAGCACAACTTACAATTTTGTTCAAAGTTGTTCAATAATACATAGAATTTTCATAAAAGTTTCTTTTGCAAATTTGTGAAATATCCAAACAACTGCCTACCTTTAGCTTCAGGAGTTCATAATCCCTTTGGTATTCATTGAGGGAGACGGATCGTCGAAACATCATAAGAGAGTGTTGAAACCTTGTCTTTCTGTCCTGCAGATCCTGACTGTCTAGTGCACAAGCCATTTCGAGGTTGGTGTATTTATATAGAGTCGTGGAAAAAATTTCCCAGAATCCGAATTGAAAAATGGCACGATCGCTGTTCACCAGAAACCGTACTCTAGGATAGCTTCAACGATTGTATGAGATTTGCAGGTCGCCTGCCAGTTCCTTATAAACCCAACCGCAATTCTGTTCGTTCTTGCGTCACATATTTTGCATCGTCCAATGGGGAGACGACTACGTCATCCCAACTGCTAGAATTTCCAAGAGGGCATTTCCCCCTCCTGCCGCGCTTCTGTGGGCAATTGGGGTGAACGAATGAAGGTCGTCCGTTTCGTGCGGGGCTCGTTGTCATGGTGACGGCGTGCTATTATTTTTTTTTATTAAACACGTCGAAAATAATCACATGTTCTATAAAGCTGGGTTTTTTTTATGATGGCATATTGATGTTGACGAATACGTGAGGGTTTTCCCTGTACGGTGCAAGGCGACCAATTGGACATTCTGGGAAGTTTCGCGATAAAAATAAAAAATTGATAAGGAAGATTACGAATATCTTCACCCATGCACTTCTGAAGGTCTTCCTAATATCTGACCATACTTTCTACATAAATGCCTTCAGGATATCTGGCCATACTCCCCTGAATATTTTCTGAACATTTAGCAATAGTCCCAGAATATCTTCTGAATGCCTGTCCATACTTCTCTGAATGTCTTCAGAATATCTGGTCATACTCCTCTGAATGCCTTCAGGATATCTGGCCATACTCCTCTGAATATTTTCTGAACATTTAGCAATAGTCCCAGAATATCTTCTGAATGCCTGTCCATACTTCTCTGAATGTCTTCAGAATATCTGGTCATACTCCTCTGAATGCCTTCAGAATATCTGGCATACTCCTCTGAATGTCTTCAGAATATCTGGCCATACTCCTCTGAATGTCTTCAGAATATCTGGCCATGCTCCTCTGCATACCTTCAGAATATCTGGTCATGCTCCTCTGAATATCTTCTGAATACCTGTCCATACTTCTCTGAATGTCTTCAGAATATCTGGTCATACTCCTCTGAATGCCTTCAGAATATCTGGCATACTCCTCTGAATGTCTTCAGAATATCTGGGCATACTCCTCTGAATGTCTTCAGAATATCTGGCCATACTCCTCTGAATGTCTTCAGAATATCTGGCCATGCTCCTCTGCATACCTTCAGAATATCTGGTCATGCTCCTCTGAATATCTTCTGAATACCTGTCCATACT